>OMPJ01028168.1:0-76322 GCA_900312935.1 Carapus acus
TTTTATGACTGACGATGATGATTTTAACAAAGCCGATGTGCAGCAGAGGACCACGTTTCCAATTTACTGCGTCGATGAACAAAACATTTGTCCGTCAACCGCCATCACTTTATCAAAGGTTAGTTTTATTCCTGCAGACCAATCTCTGATGGCTGACTGCTGCTGTCTGCCTCTCACTGGAAGTCTGCCAGCTGGCTGTGATGCGTTCAGTGTGTCGGTGTTTGTAGCGGCCGATGCGTTTGTGTGATTGACAGCTTGACATATGTTTGACATGCTGTAATCACTGTCGATACACACCAGCTGACAGATAGTCCTGCTCGTCATCGTCGCTAAGTGAGAACTGACCAACACCTGCATTGATTCATGAGGAAAAACCTGCATGTGTGTGTGTGTGTGTGTGTGTGTGTGTGTGTGTGTGCGCGGGTTTGAGAGTGAGCGATTCACTACACTGTGTTGGTAGCAGTGCTGTGGTAAAACGAAACACTGTGCGTGCGTTTGTGTTGCTTCAGGGACAAAATGAAAGTCAAATTGCATTTAATGTTGTGCTGACTCACGGCACTGACACATTTTTCAGCAGACGTGGTGCCCTCAGGGAAAGTTGTGCTGTAAATTCCTCTGCTGCTTCAGCCCCACACGTTACATAAGGAGCCGCGAAGCTGCATATGTAATGGAGTGACGCCATTCTCACTCTGAAATGTGACCCATCCAGCCAGGCGAGGGACGCCATCCCACTGCATCACAGAAGGACGCGTCATCCTGAGGATTTTGTTTTTGGATTTTGCCCTTGCTGAAGTCATCGTGGCTTTACCGTCTCTCTCCGCCGTGGATCACGGTCACGGTGCAGGAAGAGCTTACTAACAACCTAATTCATCAGCTTCTTGACGCCACCAGGCCTAATAACCAAAGCCGCTACACAGCCTGTGTGACACTGACAGCCTGCAAAAATGTGAAACTGACTGGCAAATTCCACCTTGGCTGGCGACTTGGTCACGTGGGTTTCAAACTAGCAGGTCACACACAACTAGTCCTCCATTTTTGGTCTGCGAGCACTTTTCTGACCGCAGTCGCCAAGAGTAGGCCGAGGGACGAATTGTGGGTTTGTCAGAGGAAATCGCACGGAGGAAAAAGTGAGCAAAAGGGACAAGACAGAGATCTGATGAACACTGCTGCTGTGCTGCTGTGACGCCAACATCCTGAGCGGTGAGGCTGTGAGATGGGGAGCGAGTCCCTCCGAGGGCATCAAGGGAGACTTCAGGAAAGTTTGAGACCAACAAAGAAGCGACGTCTTGGAGGAGCTGTTGGCGTGTAACGGATATTTTTGGAGGCCGGGAGGAAGAGAAATGTGGAAGCCCACACAGGAAGAGATGAAAGGCTGGAGGAACAAAGGTCTCTCCAATGATTCACCGCAGACTTCCTTTCTTTGTTTGGGGCTTATTTGCTCGCCGGTCGACAACAGCAACCATTACGAAACCCTGTGATGGAGGGAATATTTTTTTTGAGCTTGGAAAACAAGCAACTTGCAAATGCAAAAGGAGCTATTCGGTGATGTAGCCGACCGAAATAAACACGTCACTGCAGATCAAGTCCTCCAATAATCTGACCAGGTGGGAGTGATAGACTGAGACAGGAGCGATTCCTCTGCGCGTCCTCCGCAAACACACACAACCATGTGCAGCTCCACAATACAAACATTCAAGGCCAATATTCACTTTCATTAGGATGTTCGCTGGCAACACACATCAACAATACGGCATCTTTCTTTCAAAGAATCACAGATTCGTCTGTGTAGTGAAGAGTGATGTTTTTTGAGTCTCACATTGTGTTTTGCTGTGGGATCTGTGCCACTATTTCCCCTCCAGTTGTATTTCTTTGCGAATCACCGTATTTTATGATCTATTTGTGAAAAAAAATTAATGTGCTTTTAATTTGTACGGTTTTGCACTTTGGGGCATATAAACTGCACAGGAGCACTAGCTAGCTATGGTGCGCCCCCCTCCCCCTTCCCCTTGTCTGGGTATTGTATTTCGTTCCACAGAGTTATGTGGTTTCTCCGCCATGTATCTCAACAAATGTTGGTCTAAGAAAGAGCTTTAGAAGCCCGACGTGTGCCAAAGGCGGCACGTTGGGGTCGCAGGAGCGTCCCGCGTTCCTCGGGGCACTTTGAAGCAGGAGGTTTGATGTCGTCCTTGGCCTCTGCAGCCTCCAGCTGAGGCCGCGACTGGATCAAACTCCTCAGGGGCTCCCGTCCTAACAAACTCCGCCTTTCATTTTCCAACTGTCACAAGCTCGATTGATCATTTCTGTCACCGAGCAGGTGAAATGATTGTGATTGATGTAAATCGTACCCACAGGCCGTCCAGTTTCTGCCCGCTGCGCCGGCGCTTTGCTGCAGGTCCACGAATGAGCGAAAAGAGGAAAATCCCTGAATTTAGATTAATTTCCACAGCAGTACCACCAAGCATCCAATCTTTTCTCCAGAAACACGCTGGAATGCGTCGTCGTCATTACAAACAGCCTTCAACAACAGTGGTGCTGCCTTGGTTTGACTCAAATATGACACACACTGATTAAACAACACACCAGCACCCTGGAGGTGGTGAGCATGTAAACTGAATTCAAATGACGGCTGCAAGAACACCCAAGCTGAATATCAATTATTGCTCAAGCTGGGCTGTGAAAATCAGCAGGGTGGCTCCTTTGTGTAGGTTAATGGAAACAGCGACGGGCATTTGACTGAAATTACTGCCAACGTGGAGCCAGCGTGGCAATCAGACCCTCCTCTGCATACCAAACCGCACCCGGGGACAAATCTCAGCCATTATCTATTTTAATTTTGATCCCGGTGTCGCTGTTCCTGCTAACAGTCTGCCGCTCGTTTGCCTGTTTGACGCCACATTGCAATTTAAGCATCTTTGTGTAATTTCACGTGGCGTTGCCATCGTCGTCGTCGCTGCCGTGGCTGCGGGGAGTTGCCGGCCACACTAATCCTGATGAAGAGGGGGGACGCTGAGCTAATCATCTTGTCCAGGTCTCTTAATTTACCATTCCCGCGGAGGACGCAGGGGGAGCGAATAAAATCACGCCGTAATTACAACGGCTCAGTGGGGGAGAGAAAAGCGATAATCATCTCCAACACAACAACGTCAGGTTGTGGGAGCAGAAAGCTGAGAAACGACTGCTGGGCCACATTCCACTCCAGAAAAAAAGCTCTCGTTAGCAAGTGGCAGACAAGACGAAGAAATAAAAGGGGATAAAGTGTAATAACAGGGAATAGAAATTGTGCTGAAAAATGCCCGAGTAGATCTCGCTTAATGGAAAACTTTCAAATGCTGTCATTTTCAGACTCTGCCGTGCATAGTGTTCTAGGAGGTTTAGGAACGGCACACAAAGCCAAACGAAGGTGCACGGCTGCAGGCGAAGACGCCACAGGGGATGACATTTAGAGGACAAGGGCGTCAAACAGACAGAGAGAGAGAGAGAGAGAGAGAGAAATGTTTGAGAACAAACTCTTCAAATACTTGCAGAGCAAACAGAGAATAAAGACATTCACCCAAAGCCTGCTGCATGGGAAACCAGGACGTTGGCTCTCGTATCCAGGTGAGCCGACATAGTAGAGTCCCGTCAGCTCTGTTTAAAGGTTACAGGCAAGAGTCAGAGTCCACAAAGCATCAAGTCTTGTTGGTATCGGTCACACACACACACACACACACACACACACACACACGTGACTAATGTGTTTTCTTTAAATGCCAGTGAGTCTGAGTGGCTGCCGGGAGGCTCATCCTGTGTCACATGCAGTTTGGACCGCTGCTTGGAAAAATCAGGACGGGTGCAGATAACGGGCTTGCCGGCACAGAACCAGAACCTTCCCGAGAACGACTGTGTGACGGACGGCAGCAAAATGCTGCAGTCTGATGGCTTCATCCCAGGAGAAGAAACTGCGTTCGACAGCTGCGCCCTGAAGCCTAAAGTCTCAGACCTTCTCCAAAAGATTCCACTGCAGAAAAACAATCAGCCGTGGGTCATTTTGTCAGTTCGGATTTGAGAGCTTCCGTTGCTGCGTGAACCAAATGCCGGTGGGATGAGATCAATCATCTCGATGCAACTGGAACTATCCAGCTCCAAAACCACGAAGACCGGCCGATTTCAAACACAGCAAAACACAGCAAAACACATCCCGGCCCCGTGCCGCTCCGAGTCTTTTGGTTTATGGGAACGAGGTGAAAGACCTCCTGCCAGTGAAAACTCTCCTGCCAGCAGAGGTTCAGGACGCACAAATAACTTACCTGCCATACAGAGGAATAGACATGGATTTTCATTGGCCAGGCTGCCAAAATGACAAAGACGGGTCAAGAGCCATCAAATGCTAATCAGATTAGCATGATTGCTTGTGGTTCCTTGCCAAAGTAAATGTAAACGCATTTCATGTATTAGGGATAAGCTGCCGTGTTGCGATGTTAGAAACGACAGGAATAGAAATCAAACAACGATATTTGGATGCCGATTGCAGTGCAAACTGGATTGTTTGTGTAGGTTTATTTGTGAAAACAGATTTTATGTCAGGAGAGCTGAAAATAAACCCAACAGACTGTTTGGAGCAGCGTCGTGCCTGGGAAAGCTCATCCTGCCGCGCCAGTGCTAGCTAGCTAATTGCAGTTAAATGCTGCTTTGACCGTCCAGCGCGGCAACAGTTACACAAACTGGAGCTCATCTGCTCACGCACGATACTGACCCACTTATCAGCCCGGCGGGATTCGGTGCCTTGCTCAAGGAAGCTTGGAATTGAGGGAGCGACCTTCCCTCCGTGGCAACCGAGTCACTCGAGCGACAACACGGAGGATTTATTGAGTTGTATGTGCATGTGTGCGCGTGCATGTTTGTGCGTGTGTCGGATGCTGGTGGGTTAATTACAGACATGACAGAAACAAAGCACTTCAAACCGCACGAGTAATTGCCCGACCGCTGGGCTCAGCGTGGCCACCGGCCCAGCAGGATTGGAGACGTTATCGGTGAACTCATTCCTGCCTCTGACCTTTCCACTCATCCAATATGTCTCCCTCCTTCCACGGCAACACACTGATTTCCGTTTGAACACAGGCAATCTGCAAAGGACTCGTATCAGCTGACAACCCGCTTATCTGGTCAACACACACCAAACGGCAGCGCAACATGTCCAGCTGCATGTTGTTCTGCACACGTGTGACCAAATAGACATCGAAAGCATAAATACACTGTGTGTGTGAATGTGTGTGTGTGTGTGTGTGTGTGTATGTAAAGCATTGCCACTAAATTCATCTCCTCATAAAAACAGGCGCCACCGTGCTTTCTGACAGGCTTTGCTCAGCTAAACACAAACTGAAAATGAACTTACCAAGTTTGCTCTCCATGGAAAGTTGTGTTTCTTGTTTATCTATCGATCTGCACACGTCGCTCAGTTTGCTCGACAGCATCACAGAGCGAGTGGAAGTTTTCCAGGACTGTGACTGAATCTGGTTTTACATGCCGAGCTGCAAACGGGAGCAGCTGCGTGTCACAGACGCAACGTTTCTGGAGACCATAAGTAACGCGTCATCCTCCACTCCAGCTCAGCGCCCCCTAGCTGCTCATGTTTGTGGTTTGTAGAAGCACGAGCGCGTTTTTAAGCAGCCATTTACAATAGCTGATTATTGTGCACGTCATAAATAGTAGTAAATTGGATTACACAGGGACATGTGTGGGGGAGGAATGGAGCCATTATCACAGTACCAAACGCATTTGTCATTCTGTTATTTCCATCAACCCGCCAGTGTCTCGGCCGCGGGCTGACTTCTACTGATTTGTTCCACCATCGACCAACACTCCAGCCTTCACACAAACACTCCCAATTCTTGGAGCACCCGCATCCAGATCCTGTGCCCGGCGATTACACACCTCGCCGAGACTCATCTTCACATAACTCTTGCTAGAGATTGTAAATGGCAGACGCTCATTGTTTGGCCTGAAAATAAACAAAGAGATTCACACTAAAAGGGGCAAGTGAGGGTGGTCGGAGCAGCAGCTCAATGAGAAGACAGAAACCTTCCGGGGTCATCACGACCTTGTTGGCCTTTGCTTCATTAAAATAAGGCTGTAAGAAAATGTTTGCTGTTGTCGGTAAACCTCAGATTTGGCCAGAGGCAAATCCCGCACCTTCACCCCTCAGATGACATCCGAGGGATGAAGGTCAAGCCGTCCATGCTTACAAATCACCGCCAGTGTCTGCCACGGAGCTGCTGCTGCTGCTGCTGCTGCTGCTGCTGCTGCTGCTCGCCTGCTACGCGACGCCACTCCATCATTTTCCAATTCTTCCGCCCTTTGCAACAAATAATAAAACACATGGCGGGAGGGGCGGAGCCGAGGACGGTGGGGGGCAGGGGAGGGTCAAGAGGTCACCTGCACAGGCGGATCACAGGGTCCAATCACCCCATACAGGTCAGCCATACCACTGCCATGCAGCTGATGGATGGCGGCACCGTGACGCCGATCCTTTGACCTGCCGGCCAAACTCATGCATAATTTGAGATTCAGCCTACATCTGCTCATCTTCTGGCTGAGGAGCACCAATCTCAGCTAGAATAGATCCACTCTCTGGGGATTTTTCTGTCTAAAGACAGACGGCTTGGCGTGTTACTGTGCGTCGATAGACACAATATTGAATGCAGCATTCATAGTTGCGGCAGGCTCCAGTGCCATGAAATGGAAAATGCATGTTGATCAGGAGCTGCATATCTCAACTGCATTTACACTACATTGGTGAAAGTAATCAAACCTGAGTGAAGTCTGAGGGCAAACCGATGAGCGTCTGCCTGCAGAAGCTCTGAAATCTGTGGGATGGCTTCCAGCCACTCGTGCCTGACACACACACAAACACACACACACACACACACACAGTCTGCTAATTACTGGCAGTGTGTGGAGGGCTGAGGCAGCACGCAGTAAATTTCCTACATGCTCAAAAAAACTAAAACTAAATAGCTGAAAATGCAAATGCTTATCTCATATTGACACTAACAAATGGCAACAACACTGTTTAAAGCTCTTGCATGGCTTCATTTGAATTAGCAGTGTCCTAAATTAACAGAACTGTTGTTGGAGTATACACCAACACTACTGCAGGGTTCTACTTTGTGTAGAAAATAACTGACTGTACCCAGACAGCTTGTTTGAAAACGGGAGAGCTTTTAGTTTTGGAGACTCCCCAGTCTGAGGTCACGGTGCAATAAATCTGCACTCACGTCGGCAGTAACACTCAGGCTTTGTATTGGCGTCCAATTAAAGCGAGGTATCTGTAATTAAGGTGGCTGCTGAGGAACACCTGATAGCGACGGCTTGATAGTTACGCTAATGACTCCGTTATGATTCTAAACTTGGCAAATCTGATGCAAATGAAGTTCTGCCTCCTCAACACACATCTGCAAATGACGCCTCCCTTCAAAGGCAGGACAGGATCAAGGAGCTTTGAGCCAGACGGCAGCACGATCGCCTCCTCTGCAGGAATGTTTCAGGAGAAGTTCAGCAGCTACAGACCAAGGCTTTGACTGGAACGTTTGGGATCCAAACCAGCTTTGCCTCTCCTCTGGGCTCGTCTGATGTGATCTAAACTGCTCTACGCCAAATCACACACGAGGCCCCAGATCAGAGAATTCTAATATTCCTGTCATGCAAAGCCCCACAGAGTCACTTAGGAAGGACCGCACCAGCACGGCACGGCACGGCACGCACAACACACATTCCCACGTCGTGCACGCTGACAGAGAAATCTCAACATCAGATTTTTGCCACTTAAGAGAAACTCTGCATATTATTTACAAAATAAAACTCCTGCCGCCTGTTTTGCATGACAGCAAAACACCAGCAAGCGTGCACTCATATCATGCAACAAACCACACAGCAAAACTCTTTAAAAACTCTCAGGTAACATCTGGTACCTGCGGAGAATAAAGTGTGTGCAAGAGGAGTAAAACCGGGCCAAACAGACGCACAACTGCAGAAGCTTTTGCATTCATTTCCATAACATGGACTCTCCTGACACTGTGGCGCTGCGGCTCGGTCATGGACCGTAAAGATGGACGCTATCACGGTCACGCTATCGCGGTTTGCTCTGATCCTCCAGTGACCACAGTGTCCATTTCTGTGCTCATTGTATCTTCTTTAGCTGATAAATCCTCCTCCCTTGACCAATATGAGAGCTTTGGTGAGAGGTTTTATGCCATCTGAGATTGAAATCTAAGTATTTTATCCAAAAAACAGGAACAAACAGTCAAAGTGGTCGACACATCAGACACTGAGTGGTGAATTCATTCCAGCACCTCTTTTTGTGGATTAGGCCGCTTAATATTTCATGGCACGCTCATTCGCGGTGGCTGCCAGTGCCACACAGATCAGCGCCGCGCTATCTGCATTCAGCAGGAAAGGGGAAAAATTGGCTTTTCAAGATTTGTTGGGCGAGGAGCTGTGAAGCGATGGATTTCCAACTGCGCAACAGTGGCATCGATCCTCCCTCGTACAACACCAGGGATTCTCTCAGCGGGATCAATGAGGCGCTCATTAATCATTCAGTGTGGTAAACGGCCATTTGTCGGCATGCTGTCCACTGTTCTGTTTATCTTTTGGTGAGAGAAAAACACAGACAATGTTTGGACGGACACATGCAAACACACACGAGGGAGTGCGTCGCTGGGAGATGGACGCAGGTGTGGCGGTCTGGCGTGGAAACGTGGGAGTGGCGACACACCACGTGCAGCCTCTTCGCAGAAACATTAAATCAGCCCAGAAAATCAATACCAGCTAACAAAATGAGGGAAACAGTGGGAAGTGCAGGACGAGGCAGAAAGTGAAAGGCAGGACTGCATGTGTGTGTGTGTGTGTGTGTGTGTGTGTGTGTGCTGTTTTGATCAGAGGGGGCAGCCAGATTTCTTCAGCTTTTACATGGAAATATCCAGGGACTAGAATTGGAACACCTGATAAATAGAGGATCCGTTTGTAAGTAAACCAGGCTTACAGATATCGGCCTTCCCCTCAGACTCCAAGAAACGAGACAAAAGCAGGCAAAAGCAAACATGACGACCGATGAATTATGCAGGCGGCCTTCAGCCTATAAGAGACAGAATTCTCTCATCCAGAGTTCATCTAATATAGGCTGGTGGAGCTGCAGCATGGCCGCTCAGAGCAGAAATCAAAGCCAAAGGTGAGACGCTTGAAATATTTTTCAACCAAGAGACCAAAATGTACATTTTCCAACAGTTTTTACCTCTCACAGTTAAACGATGCGCTGGCTGCTCTACAATTTGTTGCAATTAGTTGCGAAGGAGAACGAATCCATCTGACAATGATTTATCAAGATGACTGGACCGATGCGCAGAGTCGTGCTGCTGCATTAATGCCACATCTTCTGCCAAGGTCATCGTGCAAAGCAACGTTAGCGTGCGATGGCCACCGAGGGATGAAGGTTCAGCGGAATCCAAACACAAGTTTGGTGGCTGCAGGCGCTGGCAGGAGCTTTTTAAGCGTTTACAGAAACGAGTCATTTACTCTCACAAAGCCGCACTATCAGCTCTCCGAGGCTGCCGTAATTGCCCCGGCGTTCATTTTTCAAATCAAGGTTTTACAGCATTCGCATCACAATTTATGATACAAACTCCTCCTTTTCCTGTCCTAGCTCTTGCAGGAATTTGGCCTTGGATGGGAGCGTAAACGCTTCCCATTTAGCTCCACAGCAGCTGGACGGAAGCACCACGAGGGACAACACACGTCCTTCGCGCTGGAGAACGTATGTCGACAGCATCCGTATGATGCAAAATAGTCGTATCAGAATGCAAAATAAACTGATGACCTCTTAAAAAGGCCACTTGACCAGTTTGGTACTTTATCGATCCATTGTTCTACTGATCCATTGATCTACTAACTGAGTAGAATCTAAATCTGCGCTCTGGACTAACAAACTCAATCCCTTCGGTCCAGAGTCCCTCCTCAAACACACACACACGAGGCTCAGTCATTACGTGCTTACATCAGATCAGCCCGCCATTAGAGCACAGCTGTCAGCACCAACTGCTTGGGGAAAAGTGCGTTTCCAAGGCTGTAATTTGTCGCTTCCACTTCCACAGACGGACGCGCGGTCGCCGCCGTGCGTGAACCTCCATCGCTCCCGTGCTGCGGGTCGACGTCTCTATCTGACAGCCGTGACGCTCAATAAATCAATTCAGGATGGGCAGCCCCATTCGTTTTTCTCTCCGAGAACGAGCCTGGACGTCCTCTCCACGTCCACGTGGGCCCCCAGAGAGTCGTGACTGGTGAGGGAGTGCGTCGCTGTGTGGCATCCAAAGCGGCCCGACCTGCAGAACGGCAACGAAGAAGGAAGACACGGCGGCCACAACTGCCCTTTGTGCAAAACACGCCACAAAACTCAAGGCAGGGTCACGGCGTCTCTGGGGACCGGGCCGGAGTCCCGGACGGTGCAGAACACCGACGTCTCTGGACACGGAGGCCGCGTGCCGGCAGGCCATCTAGTTTCCATGAGGGGGAATGACGCCAAGCTGGGGAAGAGCCCGGGTTCCCCCGAGAGCGGCGAGGAGCGCGGCGGCACGTGTCCCTCGTCCATCCCGGCTGTCCGCAGGGGACGCGACGCGAGACAGAATCTGCTGTGCGGTGTCCCATCTCAGAGGAGCACAGGTGAAATTTGCACGTGCGATCCTCTTGGCCCCCTGCGGAGACGCCGCAGAGGTCAGAGCCGCACTCTCAAACGGGTCACAGAGCCTGGCGGGCAGGAGAGGTCGCCACCCAGAGCGCCGCGAAGGTACAGACGCTCAGAATTCAGAGGTTAAATGTCGCAGGCCTGAGCAGGGAGACTCATCGGGGTGCAGGGAGACGCGCTCTGGGAGAGAAATCACATTTATACCAAACCAAGTCTCCTCCATCTGCTGATGGATGCCTCAAAACTGCTGCCGCACGCGAGATGAGAGGATAAGCGGAAATCCTCTGATAAGACGCCACAGCCAACAATCAAAGCCTGGAGACGCCGACGTGCCACCACACTGTCTGCGTCCACGCGCGGACGCCTCGGCTCGTCTCTGCTCTGACCTCATTCCTCCACAGTCGGAGGCGCTTTTCTGTCAGGTGCAGTCGAGAACGTTTGCCCTAGAACGCCCTCAGACCTCTGCAGTCGTGCTGTCATCTAGATTAAGGGAGTCATCTGCATCATGGCTGCCTGTGTGCGTTCCATTATAAGAGCAGGAAAAAGCTTACAAACAGTGATTTGTCTCCATAATGATCAGGTTGTCTGTGGAAGCTTAATTGCAAAGGGACATTTGTTATTTCTGCGCAGGGGGAGAATTAATTACACGTCATGTTTCCCATTAAGCCCCAGCTGAATAGCAACTCTAATTGGGAAGAATAGGCTGCAATTGGGGAGAAAGATCAAACTCTCGAGCCGCCGCAGAGGCCGTGTTGGTGAGGAGCTCGCCAGTATTTGTGCATTTCAAGCATTTTAGCCGTTTCAACATCTACAACCTCACATTCAGACACAAAGTATTTATTTCAGCAGCCTCAGTCTGTCATCATCATCGTGCCAGAATAGAGGAAATTGGTTGTTTCCCCTGTATCATCACCTGCTGCCAGTTATGTTCAAAAATGGCAAAGCCTGCGAAACGATTCAACGATTCAAATTTATTCATCATCAGGCTCAGAAAGGTCTGAAATCTCTCCTGACTGGTTATTCTGTCAGGTTCACGTTACCATTCTGGGGACGCGACGCATCAACTGAACTACCAAAACAACGAGAAGTGAAGCAGAGATACGGTTAATTGGAACCCCCGAAACATCGCGAGACTTCTGAGGGACAATGAGGCGCGAAGGTGGAGGTAAAAGAGGGAGCAGAGAAAAGTTGTCTCCTCTTACCTTCCCCGCCGAGCGCCGAGCGGCGAGCGGACTCTCCTCCCGGGCTACGCCGCGGCGGGTCGCGGCTTCTTGTGGCCGAGCGGCGCAAACGAGGTTGCGGGTGCGCAGCGGCGTGCGAACGTGCGGGTTGGACGCGGCGCTCCTGCCGTCGCCTCTGCGCCCGACGCGGAGCTCGAACCCCGCGCAGCGAGCCCCTCCGATGTGGCGCCCCGCTCGCTCGTTTCGTCGCTTTTAAGGCGCACACGCCGTCACGGCCACGTGACCAGCCCCCGCCGTCCAATGCGCCGCGTCGCGGGTGCGCACCGCATTAAAAGCCCGCAGCTCCCCGCGCAGCTTCCCGCACACCGAACACATAATTGGCTCCCGTGAGTGCCGCGCACACCGAAGCCTCGATGAAAGCGCATCTGCTGCCCGCGGTTCGTTCTTATTCTGCGACGCGATGCGAACAAAAGGAAGAAGAAGCGTATCCATCTCCACGTCCTCAGCGTGACATCACATTCGCCGGAGTCTATCTTGGTTGCAGTGCCGCCGCGGCTCGTCCTCCCGCTCTCTCCTCCTTCGAGAGGCTCATCTATCTCTCTGTCGGTGCGGCTCCATCAGCAGCTAGAGTTCGGCTCCCCTCGGGCCTCCGACGCGTTGCCGTCGCCCCGAGACCACGTGAACCTAGACAAGTTGCCCCGGGAGCTCAGGGCATTTAATTTTAATTCAAAAAAGCAGACTGTCAGCACCATCACGTCAGGGAGGGAGGGAACGGTTTCGCCAGCCCGCTGGTGATGTGTGGAGAGGCAGGACAGGTGTGTGTGAGGTGTGTGAGCTCTATTCCTCCCCACAGAAATACACAGAAATGTGTGTGAAGTGAGAGACCCTGTAGATCAGCGGTCCTCAACCCCCGGATATCGGGCTGCAGGGACATTTACAAAACTTACGCTGTTATGAACAATGTTTTATTTTGGAAGGTGACCGGATCCTCTCCGTCACATCTGTCCAAGACTCGCTATTGACTCGTGTTAAGGTGCTTGCCTCGGTCGTATTTCACCTCATGTCTGCCTCTGGTCCGTAACCTTGGTACGGAACCAGCTAGCTGCTAGCTTGCCAAGCTAGTGCGTTCAGCGGTTACTAGCCGCCCGGGTAAATACACGCACACGTTGAAACAGCGACGGAGGTTTTATTTAGCTTGCGCGCCGGCACTTTGTTTCCCTGCGCGCTCTCCACAACCGTACAGGCAGTAATAAAGATCCTTTTCCTTGAGAACATTCACCTTGGACGGCTAATTCTGCCATGCTGTACCACTTTCAGCGCGAGAATCACACACACCTTGCGCCGTTACCGTGGGAACCACGGCGACAGCGACCACCTACGTCACTTCCGCTAACTATTCAAAACACTTAGCCGGTCTGTGAGAATATCTTCTGATATGGAACCGGTCAGTGGCGTAAAAAAGGTTGGGGACCGCTGCTGTAGATCCACACTGAGGTGGAGCGGAGAAATCTGTGTTCGGCTCAGAGGCTGCAGAGGGAAAAGGCCAACATCTAAGCACCTGCTGGGAATGGCAGAGGTTGTCTGTCCGTGTCTCTCCTGCCCGTCTGTCTCTCTCCTGCCCGTCTGTCTCTGCTGCAGATGCAGATCAAATGTGATGTAAATCCTTCACATTTGTTAATGCTCCAACACTTGCAACATGACAGACACTCTGATACCAAAGCCTCTCGTCGGTCATGTGCCTCTCTGTGTGCACACCAACACTCCCGCTCCAGCCGTGGTTTCCCCATTTTGTTTCTGGCAGCGAATTTCTAAACTGTTTCCTGCAGATACTGAGCCACACTCGACGTCTCTGCAGCTCCCATGCGCGCCCCCGCCTCTGTTTCCCCAACCAGGTGAGGAGTCGGACTCGCACCGCCCCAAACTCTTCCCTTCACGCGTGGCCACGGCTTTGTTCACTCTGCCCTTTTCTCTCTCTGCTTGGTGCGTCTGTGGAAGCTTTTCAGTATCTGGAGCAGAATAACAACCAGTCGTCCTGACTGAGGCAGCGTGGGCCTCTCTGCTCCGGAGGAGGATGAGGAAGAAGAGTAAACCTTGGAGGGTGCCGTGCACACACACTCACACCTCCTCTCCGTCCGACACGCTGACCCCGTGACCCCATGACGTCTGTTTCAGCGGCTTTTAAAGGCCGATATCGCTCCAGCTGCTGCAGTTACTCAATGAAACAAACGGGGGGAGGAGACAAACGCACCCGTCAGCTGGCAGAGCCGCGTCTGTGTTTACGTGACGTCTCCACTGACCAACGCAGAGCGTGTGAGGAGGAATGTGGCGTCTGGGGTCGAAGAAGCCGAGACTTCCCTCTGGGATCCAGGAAGTATTTCTGCCCAATGACCGTGGTGTGCGTTATGACGTGCCGTGTGTTATTTTCCCAGTCGGCCAAGGTCGTCTAGACAACGTAGCCTAACACGGCGCTGCTCACCATCAGGAGCTCTTATTGGTGAGAGTGCAAATATTGTGGAAATGGATATTGACTTTTGGAACACCTAAAGCCAATTGAAAGCAATTCACTCATCTATTCGCACACGATTGTTGTTAGTTGAGAGGTGATTAGATTTTGTTGGCTGGAAAAATTCAATTTCAGAAACAGTGCTGTGACATTCAGAGCAAAGGCTGTTTATGGATGAATGTGGTTTGGATGGAAGCCGCCGCAGGAGCAGAGCGCTCCATCATATTGAGGCACCACCCCCTCAGCATTGATTGCGCCTCTCAGTTTCAACAAGATTCTGCTCTAACTTGCATTACAACTTCATTTTGAGAGTGATGCCCGCCGCCTGGTGAGCGTTGTCTTGTCACTAACACTCCACCCGAGGCCCGCGAGGCAGCGCTGTCCATCACGGAAAAAGCTGCGACGCCGTTGACTGGTTTTCACAAGTACTGCCTGATTGTTACAGTTCAAGTGTTGCTGCATGGAAACACACGGCAGGGCAAAGGCTACCACAATAAGTTAATTTTATAAATCTAGTTTACGCATCGCTGGATCAGTTTGAAATGATTTTGTCGCAACTGTGATTTACAGAATTGAGAGGTTTGGCACTTATCATTCAATTGGAAATAGCAATCTTTGTGGCACGTGCAGAGCCGAGTGCCGCAATCAGCGCACACTCCTTAGGAAACGCCTCCCTCCCCGGGCCGAGTGAGGACGCAGCCTGTCTGGGGAAAGGGCATCCGGGCTGCTAATAGAAGTCTATTCATTATTCAGACCGCCGCTCCACTTGGCAACAGAAATGTGCCGAGGAACGTTGCCATCGTGTGCCGATAATGAGCTGCAGTGTCGCTTCATTTCAGACCGACGGCAAATGAAATGACACAAGAATGAGCCGCTGCCCGCTATGTAGAACAAGAGCTGTGACGCGCAGGTTTAATTCGGCAAACATGAAATCCAAAACGGTTCTCTCAGGCCTCCGATAGACGCCCTTTCTTGTGAAATATTGCACTCGGAGGAGAGGCCGTAAACCTTGGAGAGAAAAATGGCAAATGCTGGAATGGAGCTGTGCCACGGGGGTTAGTTGATGGTACAGAAAAAAGAAAAGAAGCATCCAGTTTGGAAATTCCCTCCCTCATAAGAGTTCACTGACATTTGTCAGGATGGTGGGAGGTGGAGATAGGAGGCAAGAGAGAGAAGAAGCAGAAAGAGCGACGGCAGTTCGGCAGGTAATGACAGGCGAAGGTGGGCAATAGGAAACTAACTTCAGGAGGGAAGCCAGGCCAGAAACCACCCACGAGAAGCAGCACCTCATCGCCGCCGCCGCCGCGCTGCTCCTGTTTAAACGGGCACAGCAATGCTCCCGCTGGCCAGCGACCGCCGGTACCTGAGCATCTTCCTCTCGGAGTCACGCCGCCTTCCCACTGCGCTCGGAGGCCTGACGAGGGCGACCGAGCTCTCTCACCTATATCACAGGCGTGCAGGGAGTCGTGTCCAGCTTCCCGTGTGAAGAGGAGGACACGGTGTTCCATCTGGTCCGCTCGGTATAGGTGCCCACGCTATAAATAGACTCACATATGAGTCAATGTGGCTGAATCTCACAGCGAGAGGCCGAGCGTCCCTGGAGGACGGCAGACATCAAAACGCTGGCTGCAAGACTGCCGCCCTCAGCAGACACGCAGAGCAGCAGTAAGGCCTCGCCAAAAGTGGGCCACATGGAGCGTTTGGATGAATCGTCTTTTTAAGGAGCATAAATCTACACGTACTTGCAGTAACCCCGTCGGTTATTGATAATAAGGTGTCAGCATGGCGTCTGATTTGGACAGGGGGACACGCTGGGACTCGGTGTTGCAGTTGTATTGTTCTTTTACGCTCCGTCTCAGCTGGGCTCCACGGGGACATTGATTTTTTCAGAATTTACATGTATGTTGCCCTTGGCTGCTGAGCCGCGCTCAGCGGCTGATTGATCTGCAGCGGCGCTTTAACGTCGGCCCAACACGTGATGGATGGAGCCGGCACAGAGGTGAAGCTTTGGAGAATAGATTGTGGTCGATCAATGAAAGTGAGAGCGACAGAAGAGAAGATGAATCGCAACAGGAGGGAAAGGCTCGGCATGTAAAGCGTTATAATGTGAATGTAAATCAGGCGTTAGGGTAGAAAAGCTGCATGTTTATCACCCCACTGAGGACAAACCCACGTTCAGCGTTGCCATGATGTTGTTATTGCTTTAGTAGGAATGTTCGTCGTCACCCTTGATTGTTGGTGTTTCATTTTTTGGTTTGTTTAATATGTTGCACTTCTCCAAATTAATTCAGAGGAGTGCGTCCATCTTTTCTGCCGGCGCCTCCACTCGCTGAGCCGCGTCCGGCGGGCAGCACGTCGAGCTCCATTGAACTTGGGATCAATACACACTCCCACTTACATCTCCCTGCTGCTGGTGAAATTAGGCAACACGTTTCCGTGGGATGCCTGCAGGAAACCACTTCACCATCCACCTCCTCCGACGCCTCCTCCCCAGCGGGCTCAGGGCAGAAGATTTTGCCGTCCAACGGGAAAAAACATCTCCTTATGTAATCACATCGCTGGCGTAGCTTTGTTGCAGAGCCCATTGTGTGTGTGTATATGTGTGTGTCTGTGTATGTAGGTTTGCGTGCGTGCGTGCGTGTGTGTTTGTGTGTGTGTGCGTGTGCTCATTTTCTCCCGTGCCTGTGTGTGACGAGGCGAGAGGTGGAACCATAAAGTGAGTTTATTCTTACAGTTCATCCATCACTCCAAGAGGATTTATCGATCCCGCTGGAGAACACGGGTCGGACAGAGCCGCGGCCCCGCTGGGATCCAGGAGGAATTTCAGGCTCTGGTCACGTGAGCTCTGTCTTTCGCCACCTTGAAAGAGGCACTGTGCAGCTTTTCCTGGAATCTAGGTGCCCGCTCTACCTTCTGCCACGCAGCGAGAGCATTGGGCCTTGTTTGAGTGGGAAAAGGGAGAGATTCTTGCTTTTACATGGAACTATCTCACAATTATCCCACAAAACGCCCCAAACCAAAGCACGCTGGGAAAACCTCCAGCCCCATGTTACTGAAAACAGAATAAGGTGCTGTGACGAAGCAGCGTTTGTTTCTTTTCAAATCCACAGTTCCCACCCGACACACTGGTCACCCGGCGGGAGCAGCGCAGAGCGATTCCATTCCATTTGATTCATGTCACACTCTAAAAGTTTGCATCTCTGTCCTTATCCTGTCAGAAACTCCCATCGAAATGTAACACTTGTCGATGTGTGAGAGCGTGAGTGTGTGTGTGTGTGTGTGTGATTCACCACCCGTGTGAGAGAGCAGCAGAGCGAGAGAGAGGCTGGATTATACTTTGTTTGTCTTGGCAATTAGTGTGCAGCGTGATTTGGGTTAATAACAAGTTTCTTTCTTAGCCGGGCACTCTGAAGGAAATGCAAAAGACGTGTGTTGTGGAGTGTGCTGCCTGTTTGTGCGTTGCCTGTTTGTGGACGGTGTGTTCCTGCAACACGCACAGCTGTTCAGTGAGTGTGAGAGGCGCCACTGTGTGTGTCTGCTTCCATCCGGGTTCCTTCCACTCGAATCAAAGCTCTTGTCACATTAAGGTCACTCCTCAGACACACACACACACACACACACACACGCACCTTGTAACCATCTGTTTCCTCCGCTAATGGTGTGTAATGCCCTCGTGTCAGACAGGTCAAGCTCCTGTGAATCTTTTGAAACGTGATTTCCACAAAAATGTGAGACGACAGAATGTTTTTGGTGCCTGTTTATGCTCGTGTGTTCAGAGAGAATCGGTGAGATCAGATAATAAGGCGCTGCAGTGTCAGTTTAGGTGGTGGGAGCTGTTAATCTATTGGGTGTGTGTGTGTGTGTGTGTGTGTGTGTGTGTGTGCTGTGCAATCACATCCCTTTACAGGGAGATCAGTTGGTTGCGTGTGATTAGGCCTATTTTTAGCACGATAAGCGCTCTTTTCATTCGTTCCGCTCTGTTTTGTTGAGTTGTAACCAGTGTGATTACATGTTTTTCGATGCCATCGAGCGTGTTTTTGTGTAATCACAGCTTTGTGAGTCTGTTTGATCAGTGTGGCTGCAGCTGTTTCACGTGTGACCTGAGCTGCTCGCAGCGTGTGCGTCAGTGTGTGTCATCAGTGTTTGGACTGATATGAGCTTCTCACTAATTTGACCCGCCCGATGATTCCGTCTTTGACTTGACCGTGGGTGAAAGTCGCCCCAAATATTGACACTTTCTAAACAGATTTGTACGAATGAAATTTGTGAATCTCCAGATTTATTCTTTTTCTGCAAGAGAATTCTCTCAGACGAGAGATGCGCGTCCATCACCGTGTCCCGCAGGCTCTGCACGCTGAGTTATGCAGCCGCCTGATTTCATTGAGCAGTGATTGATTGCCAACAGCTGCGGATTGTTGCAGCTGAGGAGGTTCAGGACGGAACAACAGGAATAGATCTTTAGGGGGCAGGAGGGGGGAAAAGAGCAAAAAAATTGCAGACACACAAAGTGAAATGCTTGGCACGCTAAGCGAGTGTGAGATACTTGGACTGGATAAAGAAGAGGAGGAGGACGCAGGACATACTTATGGACGTGATATGTGCCGGTTTGGCGACGTGCAGGAAATTATGATGCATTGAAAACTCAACGGGAGGCATCGCCCACTCCCTCCGCTCTGCACTCTGATTCCCAGTCACGTGCGAGAGAGACGCTGTGGCAATGAGGACAATGCTGCAGGAGGACAGAGCTGCCGGAGGACGATGATGACGTCGGGCTGCACATCAACCGCAGAGTCGGATCAGGCGCCGTTCTTCTTTCTGCGACGTTGCTGCTGCTGCTGTTATTATGCAGATTTGTTTCACATTGAGCCAGGCGGGGCGTTCGAGTGCTTGACTGCTGACACGGTCCTGTCATGGACATTCCGCGGTTGTCTCCGTCCATCTCTGTGTCCACGTCTCCCTGCGTATTCATCCATCCGTCTCCGCCGTACTATCTCGCTTGAGGAGGCTCGGCACAGCAGATCGCGTCCCGCTGCGTGTGTAATTAGCCGAGCGGCCCCGACGGAAACGTGCAGCGGAATCTTTTTTGTCTCTCTCTGAGGTACAACAGACATTTGACATTTGGTAGGAGGCTCTGTGAGGCAGAGCAAGTGTCCCCTCAAGCCAGTCCATCCTCCTCCACAGCGTGGAAGGTCAAATCAATTTGGAGGCGTCTGTCTACGCAAAGCTCAACCGCATTCAGCAGCTCCTCCCGGCAAACTTATCCAGCTACTAGGTCCTCAGCACGCATTAGTAAATGTGTGTGTCCTCGCAAAAGACAAGAGACCCGCGCGTGTGTCGTGTGTGCGTTCCCAACAAAGGTGAAACAGTGTTTCAGAGCATTAATGTTTCATGCTGCTGTCCCACTTGTACCAACACAGCAGAGTGTGAGTATCAACACCTGGAGCCCTCCGCAATGCTCCCACGCAGGATGATGGCTCCAGTGAGGGTGTGAGGCATGTGCAGCCCGAATGGCGGTGCTGCGCGGGGAGGCTCGGGCGGATGCGCCGCAGAGAGCGGAGGAGGCAGAGGCGCGGCGGGCACATGCATAATTCAGCAGCCCGGTCACGCCGAGCCGGGCTCCCCGTCCTCCAGCCCGCTAGCCTCGGGCCTAGAGGGATCAACGAAGGGCTTCCCGTACGGCCGGGCTCGTTATTGCACACGCACCGGTGCACAACTGGGCGGAGCGAGTCGGGGCCGGCGGGGACCAACGGCAATGAGCACCATCGCCATAACGACGGGACCTGAAACAGAGCAGGGACGTCCACACACAGCCCGTCTGGGTTCCTCTCTGCTGGCTGAGCGGGGGAGGAGGCCCGCACGATGGCAATCCAATAATGTTGTTCATATTTTTGAAAAATGACTGAGAAATATGGGCCCCACCAGAGCTTTTCTGGGTCAAAATGAAAGTGCAAATGGAGGTTAATGATGATGAGCTGTGTTGTTTCTCACAGGCTGAGAACAGTGATCATGCTCCAAACATAGACTTGTACTGCTAAAATCCATCCGATCATGTAGACGCAATCTTCATCTCACATCACCTCAGAAATGCAGCACACACACGGAGAACTCTAACTTCCACCGTTGTGCATATTTAGTTGTATTTGTAAGTCCTCTCTCTCTCCCTCCCTGCGGCTATGCACACGTCTTCCCTCCTACACACCGTCTTTTCTTCTTTTGTCATTTCCTTTGTTTTTCTGATTCCTTGTTGTAACTGTTGCCTCCGGCAGTGATTATTTTTCCTGTCAGTTGCAGGGGTAATTGTGTTGTTGTTGTTTGAGGTTGGACAGTGATCAATGCTGCTGCAGCCAGGAAAGGTTCCGCTACAAATCAAGACTCGAAAGCAAAGCTGCTGTGTTTTCTTAAATATGCCAATCACACCGACTATAGCTAGGTGCCCTTTGAGTGGTGTTTAGAATTTGTTGTTTTGTATATTTTTTGCAGTTTTTCTTTAATGCAGCTCGGTAGGTATATGATTTATTGATCCATTGATCTGGTGATCCAGGAAATCAAAGGTATTGTGCTACTGTTGGTGACATGCTGGTTTTTATGCCCTTATTTCTCCATTACAAGTTTGCTAATGTCACAGTTACTGCTGCCATGTTTTGGATGCAGGCTGATGGAGATATTGATTTGCAACAGCCTCAGTCATTAGATGTTATTCTCTAGAAACGCAGCCTCTGCCCGCCGTGTCACCTCTTAATACGCTCTTAAGCACCTGCGAGCGTCCGTAAAACGGATTTGTGCTAAAACGAGGATGAAGCGAATGAGCGGCGAGCTGCGTGTGGATGCTCCGTAATCACTTGTAAATGAGAAACTTTGGCCCAGTTTGGAGGTAGGCACCGTCTCTGCTTCGTTTCTGACTCTCCCAAGTTACGAGCGGCAGTCGCAGCCTGGCGCTGTGGGCCGAGGCACAGGGGAGAAGGAGGGAGCCACGATCTCCAGGGGGCGCCCGGCCAATGAGCCGGCCGCAGCCACCGCAATAACAATAACAATAACAGGCGGGCCTGCTCGCTGCTGCTTCACAGGAGGGAATACCAGGCTGACTGCTGCACGATCTTCAGCTACATACTCAGACGCCATAGCTTTCTTTCAAAGCATTATTTTGATGTGTGTGCTTATGACGTGATGGTGATGATGCTGTCAGCAACTGCACTGATATTTAAGGGCTCAAATGTGACATATACTGCACATCTGTTGATGATGCATTAATCGTCTCCCCTAAAGGGGGCGTACTATGTTATGTTACTACTTACTATGTTATGCTATGCTATGCTACCAATCAGGCATTTCAATTTTGCTAATTTGGGGATTTGTTCGTGAACAAGGCCAAAAAATGAGGGGAATATTCAGTAATTGTGACGGTATCCATGATGCGATTCGGCCTGAAATTTGTCAGGACACAATAATATTTCATTACGCCAGAAACTTGACCACGTGTGTCCGAAGTTTATAAGCTGTATTTCTGACTTTTTGTGGTGGTGGACTTCCAGAAACATTCCTTCCCTCTTTTTCCCTCCCAATGAATTGATGAGTACTTCAGATTTGGCGCATAATTTGTTCTGTAAATTGGTCTCATTAGTCAACCCCTCGCACAGCCATTTCCACAAATAAAAACCTCCTGCTTAGCATCCAATGCAACTGTGCCATCCAAGTGAAAAGAGATGGCAGTAATGATGCACATAATGGCTCCTCAGCAGCCGTTCGCCACAGTCCCGTCATCTAAACAGCCTTATCAATCGCAGCAAAAGGCATGAGGCAGAATTTTACCGAGAGAGCGCGACTCAAGGGGAGGTCAGGACAAACGAGCAAAATGTTTTTCTCCTGTGTGAGATGCCAGTGTGTCAGATGTAGTCTCTGGAGAAATATCTTTCTCTATTTTACTGTATTCTGTATGTCCAAGGGGAAATTGACTGCATTTTCTGTCTTTCTTCATTTTATGGTTTGGATGCAACTCGTCTGTTGTCAGTTGTCACAACCCGGCTCACAAGTCCTGACAAACGCACAGAGCGGTGCAGCGCAACTGGGTAATTTAGCGAGTCATTGACATTAAATACTCAAAATAACCATAAACAAAACCAAACCAGACCCAAAAAATCCGCTCCATGCATGCAACCATTTGACCCCCTGACATCCACACCCACTGATTTTTATGCACAACAGATATTTTCATGAAATTATGTTTTTGGTGAGGCTCACAACTTCAAACTTTGATCCCCAGTTTGCCCGTGAATGCTTAAATCGTTCCAAAACTGCTGCCTCAGGCAATAAAGCAAAATGGAGATGCCTGAATTCCACATAAAATTTGCTCACCCGTCCTATTCTCCTGGCTGACGTCTTACCTCTGGATACAAAAACCCACTTAATTGCTCTTGGCCTCTAATCTCTCCCTCTCCCCTGCCTTTATTACCCAGGCTTTGCCGGGTAAACACAGAGCTGTGTGATGTGATGTATGTTTTCCTGTGTAAGCACGTCCGGAAGCGGAGCAGTTACCTCTGTGGAAATAGAGGTCAAAAGTAGAGATGTCCCATAATGTCGGCCCACCCATATTATTGGCCCGATATTAGCATAAAAATGTAATATCGGTATCGGATTTTTTTTTTGCTTTAAAACCGATAAAATAATGCTTGCGTTACACCGAAATAGTGCCTATGTGCTCCTGAAGCGTTTACCGGCGCACCTCATCAAGCTGCGTCTGATATATCGGTACCGGAAATTGAGAGTTGGACAATATCGGCATGTCGGATATCAGCAAAAAAGCCAATATCGGACATCCCTGGTCAAGAGTCTCTCTCGGGAGCAAATCTGGAATCGTAATGTTTGCCGATCTGGTTTCAGGTCTGATCTTGGGGTCGGGATGATACAGACGCGGTCTCACTGTCATTGACCTCATCTCGTCTTACTGGCCTCTGAGTCTGACCCTCCAACTCCAGCCCCGCAGTCAAGTATCAATACGTCAATACGTCCATGAGTACATTTCATCGCCTCGGCATTTTTTTGCGTCATTCGATCGTCACTTAAATTTGGGTTCCTCCAGCCGCACAATTTCCGGGTTTGGCTTGAGACAGAGTGACACTGGAGGTGCCTCACGTTAATGCACATTCACATCCAACGTCGTGCGTTTCCAAGTTTATACAACATTTGCATAGGCCTCGTTTCTCCCAGAGTAGATCTTCTTTGTGCACATTAGTGTAAACTGACTCATGTTTGGTCAACCCAGAGCATCACAAGGTTCTTAAGGGCGATCAGAACTCTGAGCACAAGAAGAGTAGACAAGGGGGACGATCAGACGAGTCCACATGCACACGCTAAGCCAGTGCACATGTGAAAGCGCGTGTGTAAAAGGGGTCTGCTGACCTTGGCTTGGTAGTAATCAATAACACCAGGGGTTGGAGCTGCGAGATCTAAGCAGAGTTCGGAGCAGTCAGATGCGGCTCGGCAGCACTTGCTCCCGCTGCTGTGGGTTCACACGCTTGGTTGCTTTGGTTTCATTCAAGTGCACGGATGTGTAGGATATGCAAACGAGTCTATAAAAATTTATGAGTTGTTCATAGTATCCATATCTTCATCGTAATGTAAGTGGCATTCAATCATCTAAATTTTACCAGACTCAGTCACAAATCCACAGAAAAAACCGTCATTAATAAACACACACAATTATTAGCTTGTGATTTCGTTGCAGTCTGTACCTTCTCTCTACAGCTGGGGTTATTTGCACATGATGAATAATTCCACAGAGCAACACAAAAAATGCATATTTAACTAGACTGCATTCAAATGTTTCCTCAAGCACAACTCTGCGTTTCAGCAGTGAGATGCAGTTTGTACAGAAAATATGAGCTGTCGCGGCAGACTTGAGTATGGCTTTCAGTTAACTTTTGGAAGATGAGTAGTGCATCATCATTTGTCAGATAAGATACAAACACAGGACAAAAATTCCCACAGCAGCACCAAATGTTCCTGTATGCCAGCTTTATTTCTTTCATCTATTAAAACCACTTGAAGTTTACAGAGCCAAGGTGGACATCCAGCACATTCTATATTCCCCATAGAGGTTCACTTTCCAACACCCTGCATACAGGTGTTTCAATATTACAAACATTGTAAAACGCTGTGCCCTCAAGTGAGAAAATATTAGTGAATGCATATATAATTCAACACAATCCTAGATGGCTTATGTAAAATTATAATACGCATTATTATATCTTGTGTCACAGCACATCTCAAAAATATCAAATCAGCAGAGACAGAAGGCAAGTGAACATGACACATTTACAGCACTAACAAGTTCTAAAAAGTAAACGTTTTCATATATTTGGCATGGTGGGTAAGGCTGAAGTGATGTATCTGAATATTTACACCGTTACATCTTGACATGTGGATGGCTACAGATTAATCTGTGAAACTGTCAGGTTGCATGTTTGCAGGTTTTAAGTTAAAATGCCCCAACAATGAATCTATATACAAAAATACAGTTTGTTACTTTCAATAGACATGTTTTTGTGTGTGACATGTTGCTGGTGTGAATCATGAACAGTCGAAAAAAGGCATACAATTTACATTACAGTGATCTCGAGTTAGCAGTCGCATACATTTGCCCAGCATAAAATTATGTACAACTACTGAATTATGGAATGACAATCATCAATTTTGAAAGTGAATCCCTGCCTCCACCGCACTTAAGGTGTTACTCACATAAGGCCCCTTTCTATCTAATCACCAGCCAATCAATATACTTCAACATAAGATAAACATGACAGAAATTAACAATAGATACAACTTCACACAATCAATTCAGAAACTTGAAGGAATCCATCTGCAGTATTTCAGTCTCTCTCCTCAACAACCAACAGTTCTACATCAGTGAAAAAAATGTGACATATAAGTTACACACGAAAAATCTGAGAATAAAGTGCTACTTGACAGATTAACTTTCCTTGAAGGACACACTGGAAGAGAGGTTCAGCAAAGTGATACAGCAGTTCTAGACAGTGAGAGAGCCGACCTACAGTTTTATTAGGGGATAAGAGGACACAACCGCCGATAAGGAATATTCAATACTGCCAAACTGAGTGAATGGGGATGAAACAGGTCACTCCACTGCAACAAGGGTCCAAATCCCAACTGACATCATCATCATCATCGTGTGCATGTTGCACAGCCAGATGAGAGCTGAAGAGCGCTTTAGTTTGAAAGCCACACTCTTTGGTCCCGTCATCAATTTTCTGAAGAGAAAAAAAAAGTCCCGACTAGCCAAACAGGACATTATCGCCCAAATCACAATTTCTCGACCCACTTTTTGCATCTGCCTGATAGATGTCAGCCATGTTGCCTTGGAAACAATCCAAAACTGATTTGTCACAGAGTTTCAGTCAGTTTGGCTTCCCATTCCGCCTGCACACTCATGTCCTGTAACGATCAAAGAGACGTGACTTCTTTAATCAAGAGTCACTCTCTGGTTCAGTGCTTTGCTAATTATCTTTGCAGATATTCATCGTGCAGACCCCAGTGTCCACTGCTATAATAGATTAATCAAATTTTCCCATTAAGAGGAATGGAATAAAAACACAATGATTTATCAACATATTATCTGTACATACTGCCAAGTCAAAAATAGATCTCAAATGGAGCACACCTGTTTTAACGGCCACAGTCGTCTACATAAATATCATCAAGGAACTGACCTTCTCAGTCAGACATGAGAACAAAATAGTGTACAACCTCTCTCTGCAACACCTACTTTGCCTCTACTTTGCACCCTAAGCGAATATTTCCCATGAACTCTGTGCTCCAAAGATGTTGCGGAAAGCCCCAATTTTCAACTAATCTTCTCAACCTTCAGATACCTTACGGGCACACAGACACAAATGAAATATCAGTTCTAATGGTTTTATAACAAATACCTCTGTTCAGTACTGATGTTGCTCCATAAATTACACAAATTGTGACAATTCTCTCCATTCTGGTAACTTCCCTCACTCCCCGACATTCACTTGTATGAAATAATTCCAATAGTTTTGTAAACACCAGTATATCACTCCACTTATTGTGTTTTTTTGTATATTTCAGTATGTGCATATAATAAATATATATTAATTTATCACACAAAGCTGACGTTTGGTATTCCTTTCTGCATGGCAGGACAAACCTGAACGATAAAACATCTTCAAAATGTTAAAATACAGAATATCTTTTACACACCCCTTGCCACTGCTGTGAAGTTTACCCATTATTTTTGAACATGACTAATTTTCCAATGATAGCTGGTTACACAACAATACGTAAGCACATTTTGCATAACCATGCTTCTCAGCGTGAAATAGAGGTGTTTGTCAAGCGGATTGGAAAGGTTGTTTTGACAACATTGCCCCCATCTGGTGGACACAGTCAGGTGCCTTCAGACCTGTAACAGTACTATTCTAAAAATCACAACATGAATCCTCATTCAGCGAGTTAAAAGGCCATTTCAAATCTAATGTCAGAATCTTCCCCAAGGCAACATTGTGGGCAGGTACTTTGTGAGCATTTGTATGATGTCAGATCATTGCACCGGGCTCTCCTGTGCGTGGTGGTGCTGGCCGAAATGTGATGACAGTATGAACTTTACCAGTGTGTATGTAGACAGCTTTTGTTTCTCCGCAGCCTGAGAGAAAGTGAGAAAAACGTGTGCGAAGGAGAAACAATAGTCCATTAAAGCTGAGAATCAGCTCCCAGACAGTTGAACTCATCCGGCAACTGCTTATCCATCCCAGCGGCAGCTGCCGGACGGAAACCGGACGCAATCTCGTCAAATGTCCGACCCTTGGTCTCTGGCACCTTGAAGTAGGTGAACACGAAGAACACCAGCAGCAACACGGTGAAGATGATAAACACGTAGGGGCCGCACAGTGCCTGTGAACAGACCAGGGACAAACAATCATCTGGCGTCTCTGTGGTGCAAAGTAAAGGTGCAGCCGTGTAAATTCAATTTTGTTTTCAATACACAAATATCAAGTCACTTCTCTTATCCTTACCGCCACATACTGGAAGCACATGCCCACAATAAAGTTGGCAGTCCAGTTGGAGAAGCCAGCAACAGCGATAGCTGCAGGCCTGGGTCCCTGGGAAAACAGCTCAGCCACAATGAACCAGGGGATGGGACCAGGTCCGATTTCAAAGAATGCAACAAAGGCAAAGATGGCTGCAATGCTCAGGTATGACATCCACTCAAGCTTGCTCTGTGGAAACAAAAGGCCAAACTCTGGTTATACTGTACACTGGCAACTCCTTTGAATGAGATACTGCAAAATCATGCCATAATCAAATTGGAAATTTTTACTCTGCTGACTCCAGAAAAACTTACTTGTAGGGTCATGGCAATGGTCATCAAGATGGCTGAGCCGGCCATTCCCAAAAGCCCGGCAAGATGCAGTGACCTGCGACCAGCACGTTCCACCACAAAGAGCTGAGGAGGTCATGGACATGACAAGTCAATGTGCAATTCTAGATATACACAGAATTCATGGTTTTCACACTGCAAGCAGTCCGTTTTGCAACAAGCTCTATCATGAAGAAAGAGTGAATGTTTCAAATCTTTCACACACTTGGTACTTTTGATTACTTCTCCATGTGAACAAAAGTAAATGGCACTGACCGACACCACAGTGAAAGCTGTGTTCACCACTCCTGCGCCGATGGTGGCGTAGATGGGCTGCGATACTTTGGCAGTCTTAAAGATGCTGGTGGAATAGTAGAAAACCTGGACAGTGGCATGAGAAGAAATCACACGTTCACAGCGTGGTAAAGCTTTGGAGAAGATTTAAGGAAATTTGACTGTTCTGTTTGGCCTCGTCACTCACAGCATTGATGCCAGACAACTGCTGAGAAAGCTGCAGAATGACTGACACAACAAGCGGCTGGCGGTACAGAGGAGAGCGGAGCAGCTGCAAGATGGTAACCTTCTTCTCCCTCATCATCTGCCTGCCTTCGTCCTTCATCTCCTGCAGGTCAGCACTCACGTCTGACGTCCCTCTGAGCTTTTTCAGGACTGGACCGAGACACACAACAGATTCAACAATGCTGCAGAAACTGCAAAAATCTTTATATTGTGACCTGCACATCACACGAGGATGACAAAAATTAAAGTCAAGGATTTCACTATTGCAAATGTAAGAAGACCGTGCAACGTCAATGGACATGAATCACTAACATCTCTTTGTACAGGGATAGACATGATTGTCAAGTGGTATGGTGCCACGCAGGCCAGTTGGAGCTTACTGCTCTTGGCTTTGCCCTCCTCATTCTTATTGATGAGCAGATAACGAGGGCTCTCTGGGCACAGAGGCAGAAGGATGCATTGAATCACAGCGGGAACGAATGTGAAGCCCAGAAGGATTGGCCAGAGGGAATCGTTGCCCAGGATGAACTCCAAACCGAACACCTGGAGACAGTCCATACACACATAACTTAAGTTTGAAGCCTAGGCACCATCACAAGACTGTTCTTTTGGCTAGGGGTTTACAGTTTTAACTTTAACATATAAACTAGGCTTCCCTATGCAACCTGTCTGATTACAGCACACTAAATTTCCACCGACCTGTGCCACGAGGATGCCGATAACAATGCCGAGCTGGTGAAGGGTACCGAGGGCTCCTCTGAGTGCTGTTGGGGAAACCTCACCGACGTACATGGGCACGAAGCCTGTTGATAGGCCTGAATATAATCCCACGATAAACCGGCCAGTAATCAGCATTTCCCATGACTTGGCCAGTTTTGAAAAGCCCATCAACCCAGCGGCAGCAAACGCCAGCACGTTCACGATGAGCATAGATTTCCTCCTGCAGAAATGGACATCCGTGTCAAACTGAGACAGTGTAAATGATATCAGCCAACTTCATTTTTGCAAGGGACGGGTATGTTTACCTCCCAAAGCGGTTGACAAAGAGACCAACAGAAAAGGAGCCGAAGATCCCGCCGACAGAGAAGATGGACACAGCAACTGACCACAGTGCCGTCAGGCTTGCATCAGATATGGGCTCCTCATAGCGATCAGACCAAGTCTCATTGATGAACCTTTCAATGACCTGCCAGAGAGAGGGTAAAAGACACAATCTACAATTACCTTTCACGAGAATTTCCCAAATAGGCATTAACTGGGTATTTCATCCTAACGAGAGGTGATATCAATCATTAATGATCATATCAACACACCAGTGGGACATTTGTCTACAGGTTGCAATTTCTGTGGAGCAATATTTCTACTGAAAAGTCAAATGTAGTACCTCTGGTGCAGGAACTACGCTACGCATTTGCTGCCAGATGATGGCAGCACTTCACGCAAAACCATTGGCTGATGCAACCAGGAAGCATTGGGTTTCAGCTCCCCTCCCCCCTGCCTGTGTTTACCAACACACCCAGAGGATCCATTGACAGGAGTTATGTGGAAGCTGCTGCCTCCTCTCAAGTGAGTACAAATGTCACGGTGACACCGGACAAATGACTCAGAAAGGTCACGGCCCAGTTTAACTCCTAATGCGGTGTTGTCACATGACTTAGAGACGTCTGACCCACGCAACCGCCGTATTCCTTTATCAGACAACATTAGCTCAGTTGTGCAGCTTGGTGATAACGGAGCATCTTACATTTCTGAGCATACACAAGCATCGGTTCTAAACTCACGGTCAACATGTGGACTTAAGGAGGGACTTGAGTGTGTATGTTAAAATATTGAAGTTATAAATAAAGAACAGTAGATCAAAAACAAGTAGATCAAAATTACAAGTTTTTTCTGTCCTCCTGATCCTTTTCCTCGACACACTCCTGCCATGTCTGAATAGATTAAATCCACAGATGAGGGACTGTGAAAGATGCTGTGAAAGGACTTCATTTCAGATTGGCACCTACTCAGACTGGCATAGCAAGAAGCTGTTGGGTGCTGTTACACTCGTCATACTTACTTGTGCTCTGTGAACCTCAGTTTGAGCCACACAAAGAAACAAAGCATTCCATTCATGCCGTCAGCTCCACCGCCTTGTTCACTGAACAGGCCTGGAGCTTGGTTGTCAGGCTGCTCGGTGTAGATTTTTTAGAAAAGGGAATTTTGATTTCTTTTGCCTCCCTTTTATACCTTTAAGGTGGCAGTGAAACAGGACCAAATCCCCGTTTGTTCAAAAACGTAGCCAATTAAGCTAATTCTGCTGCTAAATCAACAGACCGTGCACCACGCTGGGATTTCAAGTGTCCGCTCCCAAAATTAGAGTGGAAGAGGGAGAGGAGTGGAAGGGGGTGAGGAGAGGACAGGCAGGACATGCACTAACAGGGCCCTTGAGAGACTATCTAATCAAAGGCTCTTATAAACTGGCTGCGTCACAGACACAGACAGACACACACACACACGCACACGCACACGCACACACACACACACCAGCTTTTATCGTGCACAGATGCAAAAAGGGCAGGGGTGTTGAGATAAAGCCACACACTGTTGCTATATAAAAGTTGTCTTTGTATTGTTACAGCCCCTTAAGTCGTCATTTACTAATTAAAGCTTAGCATCCAGATCCAGGCCACAATGTTTACACCTGTTTTTCAGCACATTCATTTAAACCTGTGTGCATGTGACAGCGCTTAGAGCCAGGAGTGTGTTGGTGCTTGTGGGGGAGAGGAGCCTTAGGCTAGATGAGAATGAAAGGCTGAGGGCGTGTTTACACTGGCCCCCTCTCAAATAAACCAACAGCTTCACCTCCCCCTCCGTTTGCGACCCCCTCGGCCCGCTCGGTGGCTCCCCATCGGAGCCTGAAGTGAGGTACACGTGGCACTTTCATGGTTGTGGGGGGCAAGAACTGTGAAACTTTGACGGGAGAGAGGAGAGCAGCTCGATGAAATGTTATAAAACTATGGCTGCCTTTGGTAGTAACATTTGTGAGAGCAGAACCAGCCCCTCACTATTAGGAATCCTCCCGTCTGTCAATCATGTGTGAAATCAGACTGGACTTGGTATTCATGTTTGCACAAGACACTCGTTGTGTTAGTACTGTCTTCAAGATTTATTCATTCACATTTTATGTGGAAATTGCTGAAAAATTCGAAATTTGAACTCGTGCTGACGCTTAATAGTTCTATATCCAGAGTTTGTGTATTTTTCGTGTGTTCATTGACAATTTTTATGAAAGCCTGTCTTTTGTATGGGAGATCTGAACGCCTCTGTGCGTCCTTTCTTTACCTTTGTGTTAATGACATTATTTCTCTGTGGTTTCAATACAACCCTTGTTACCAGGTTCACAAATCTGAGTTACTGCTGAGAATCATAACGTTAAAATGTCAAATAAACACTGCACAAATTCATTATTTAGACACGAGTAGGACTTTGTCACCAACCTCTCCAAATGTTAAATTGTTTTCCTTTTACTGCTTCTTCTGAGAAGGCAATCCTTCCACGGCTCACATTGGGCGTTGCCCTACAGTTATGTGTATGCGTGTCCTCTGAATAATTTGGAAGATACACACCCCACTAGCTTGCAGACAACTGAAACTAGGTGAAAATGTTCATTCTGGTTGGTGCTGTTGTGCATTTGATAAATTTGAGAACACCAGGGGAGGACAATAGGTTTAAAGATTGTCATTTTGTGTTGACACTAAAATGTCTCCATCTCAGTGAAGAAGAACAAGATGTTGGTCTCAACAAAGTGAGACGCAATGATCAGCCTGACTCAGAAATATATCAACGTATCCAGCCTAATCAGCAGTCGTGAGCATGTGAGAACTGATGGGACATGATAGGTCTTAAAAAGGGCATGAAGTGGCCTGGGACATCTGGAGAGGGAGGGGGGGAGAGGAGGCAGGAGCCTTGCTATAGGTTGCGCACAAATCAACATGGATTGGTCTGGGATTAGAAATGGATGCAGTGATCTTGGAAAGGGAAATGAGTTTGCCCAGGGGACATCTCCTAATAAAACCTTGACCCTGTCTTCTCTTGAGTGAAACACAAAAAATATGCTTCACTGGAATGGTTTAGGAATGTGTAGCTGTCTGTCTGCTTCATTCAATTTCCTCTGTACCAAGTATTCTCTTCTTCCTTGTCTGGTTTTGGAAAGCCTTTTCCTGCTTTAGGTGTCTGTCCATGTTTTGGCACGTCTTTATTAGAAAATCAAAAGAAAATATCCCTTCAGTATCTTGATGTAGATGTCCTTCAGATCAAGAGGCCTAGATTGAGTTTTTAGCACGACATTCAGATCATAGCATTGTCCATTCGATTTACAACATGGGCCTCACAATCACTGGAGGCACATTACACACACAACTCACAGCTTGAGGAGCATTGATGACACCGGTGTTGTATCCAAACTGAAGAGAGCCGATCACAGCTGTTCCCACGCACAACAGCAGCGGAAGGGTTATTTTCTGGGGAGAAACACACGAGAAGATTTGTCAGCAAAGAGAGTCAGTCGTCTAAGGTGAGAGTCTCACAGAAATAACTTGAATGGGCCACATGATAATTAGGCCACGTGGGAATTTGATTACAATTGTCTTCACCATTGGAATAATATGTGGTGGTGAAAACATGAAAACTTTGAAATCAACGGAAAACTAAAAATACCTTGTTATCACCTCAAAAACACTCACTTCCACTGTTGTTTAAGTGGAAATATCAGTCTTCATTTGAAATCTTTGCTCTCTACAGACTGTCAATAATATTTGTAATAACGCAAATTCCTGAACAAAGACCTTGAGTCACAGGATATATTGGTCATACACACGTTAGGAGATCAGGTTAAATCCACAGCTAGCCAAGTTATTGTCTGTGTTCCTTCCTGCTCTGCATTGGTTTTGTGACAATAATCTCACAGAGGCTCTGGAATTGAGATCTTCCTCATGCCACATAATACCACAGAGCTAAAGGCAGTTCATTTCCTCTTCACCAGACATACACATACTACCCAAAGCATGTCTAGGCTTTTCTTTCAATAGTCTTACCCCCTGCACAGTTCCACATATCTGTAAAACATATTTTGAAGTCAAAGAGAACAGAGGTCATTGTTTTAATTTGGTTTTTTCTTTTGTTTTTCAGCAGTTTATTGGGTTTTCAGTGTAACAAGAGTACCATTCTGTGCGGGCTCCATTTGACACTCCTATTTAAGAAGTTTGATTGAAGTGTGAGCTTTTGTTATGAAAAGTTATTATTCAGGTTCATATCAAAACAAGTGAACACAAATGCCTTTATCTTTACATGGCCTTTTAAAATTCTGTCCCTACACCTCAGTAAACTGAGAGTTTAACCCACGGTCCATTTTAGATGGTTCACATTTAGGCTACTGAAAATGGAAGTAAACCTGAACCATCCGGTTTTACTGCTCTCTTTACAAAATAGATGAAAGGATTATCTAAGCTTCATCAAAATTTCACTAGTGCCATGGGCTGTGTAATTCTCTGTTGGAGATGTTGGGACAGCAAAGCAGCACTACATGTTAGTGAGGGCCTGAAAAGTAGAGACACGGGAGGCGATCTGTAGAGGAAGAAGTCGCCTCGAGCCTATCCAGTCTGTGCAATTCTACTATCCCACTGCCTAAAAATGGGGCAGGCTGAGAGGCTCAAAGCCCCGCCTCCAGCAACTCCTCAGCCAATAGACTCTCTGTGTGAGTCTGGGGTCATCAAGTACATTAGCCGGCTGTTCACCAGGATACAAACATGAATACAAACACACTTTTCTCCAAAGCATCCTGCGCTCTACCAGGACCTCTGATGTGCACGAGTACACCTCATACCAGCGACTTCCTTCACAGATCACAGCTCTCTTACAGATATGAATTACACAGGAAACCACACCATGTGTCAGAGCTAAGATGTTTGCAGGGGAAAAAAACATGTAGCAGAAGTGAGCAGCTATTTCACTGAAGAAAATGGGAATCAAGGTTCAGACTGGAGAGAACGATACAGTTCCAAATACCAAGAGCAAACATTTACTTGAATGACTTCACCAAAGAAGTGATATCAGCTGTGCTAACAGGCAAAATGCCAACCACAAACCTTCATGTAAACATGCATCTTAAGCTTGAAAATGTGATTGGGCTTTTTCATGTATCCCACATTACTTGACAGTGGGCTTTGCTCAGTCTAATTCAAGCTTTTTACACGATGTACTTATGTCAGACATTAGCCTGACATGTCTCATACATGAAAACTTGATGGTGAAGCTTAATAGTGACTATCACTCAGGCAAATCTTCAAACTTTTCCTTCAAAAGCAAATCCTTATTCCAAACATTTAATTTTCAATTGACTGTTGTATAGAAGCTCTGTTTTCCATTATAGACCTGGGCGCAAATATGTAGATTTGATGCAAGCATTTTAATTCCCAATGTTGGTCGATACAAGCAACATACATTCAATTTCTTCTAGCTGACCTTTGTTAAGGTTAGGGTTTCTTTTTTTTCCTGTAAAAAAAAATGCATGTAAATACTGCCTACCACTTTGCCTTAGGGACCGATCATGTGACAAACATGCTTAGTGAAGAAATTCAGCCTCGTCACTAGGAGGAGGCCGTAACTGCACCCTGCACTTTGGTTACCAAGCGCCGCCAGCTCTGTCAGCTTTTGTTTGGTAAATATGAGCAACAGGTGTCACACACCACACCACACCACAAACGCTGTAACTCTCTGACCAACTGGACAACACTAGATGAAATTAATATCCTGGGTGGCTGTGGTTGGAGATAGCCATAATCAAATTTCCATCATGGTGAGGTTTATAGTACTGAATCAATTACACTATAATTCAGTCCACTTCAAGTCAGTGCTGTAGAGAGATGACGACTGTCTCATCCCTGGAAAATGTCATCCCGCCAGTGTCATGTTACATTTCAGGAGAATCCAGAGCGCACGCTGGAACATAGCTACTTGTGCACACAGAAACGCAGATCTAGACAGATTTCCATCGCAGCTTCCCCCGCTTATGGTGTTGTACTGTATTTCATCGTACCAGTCATGAGCAGTAGATTGGCATTGCTGATATCTCAGTATTTCTCCATGCATGTAAAATTCAGCAACAGACCGACCCTCACAGAGAAGTTATGCAGCACAAGACTACATTCGTAACAACGTCAGGGAAAGGATGACAGACATCCTCCAGGTCTGTAACACGAGCAGTTACACCCAGTCCTAATTCATCAACCCTGGCAAGGTCAACTGCAACGTGATGTCACAATAACCGCTGCAGGATTGGCCAGGTCAGCAAATTCAGCTGTCTTGAGTATGCAGTGTCTCCATGTGGATCGTGCACAAGTCCAGTATGGAAAATGTTCATTTTCTCATTTGAGTGAATGAAATATTCTTTGTTGCTTGCTGGCATAAAGTTGTTGCCCATCCATTAATCCCAGCGTTCCAGAGGACGTCCAAGTATGCCTGTTGATTGATGGCCAGATGATATTTCATACAGGAGAAGTTATGGAAATATCAAATAGATGTAAAGCACTAACCAACTGGGTCGGCAATTGCAATTAGTTGTGTACAAAGGCGATCTACTCATTGGCTGTGGGCCAGTCGCCTGATACTTAGGGCCAAGTCAGCAGGCGAATAACGTGGGGCTACTTCATTTGCTGCAGATATGGTCAACAATATCCCTGAGTCCAATTAGCTTTTGTTCACTTTCCAAGAAAGCAACTAAGCTGAATATTCAGGAACTTGACACATGTCACTCTGGATTTGAAACTAGGAATTTCAGTAGCATTAAGAATTAAGTAGATTAAGTAGATTGTCGATGTTTTCCTGGAGCAACTGGGTGATTGCATTGGCCTCTGTTCAGGGTGCAAATACATTAAAAGGCGACCGATATTGCATGGAGAAGTCTAGAAAATCAATTGAAAGTCAGTGGAGCTGATAAATGGTAACTGGATCTGGAATAAACCCATTGCATGACATCTGTGGGACCACACCTTAAGGAAACAATGTCTGCCTTGGCATGTTAAAGGTGCTATTGAATTAAACAACAGCGTTAGCACATGGGCACACCTCTCTCCAGGTGCAATGTTCACTGGACATTTTATTGGTTCAAAAAAGGAACTCAATAGGAGCTACGTGATTAACTGAAGCCTCCACAGTAGTGAAACAGTTCTCCACAGAGCTGAGCAGGTACTTGTTTAAGCCTGGTTTGAAAATCCTGCTCACGAGACTTAATTACTGCTCAATAAGCCCATACAAACACAAATACCTTCAACGCTGGAAAGTGGAAACCTAGGGAGAGAAGATGCAGACGGCTCGGCAAGGAGCAGGTCCAACATACTCGTGGTCCGACGACAAATAGCCCAGTTTTGGCCTTATTCCCTTTGTGGATTTTCACTCTCCCTGGAAATGTGCTGTGTCTGTGTCACAGTAGGGTTTGGGAAGAGTGCAAATCTCTCCCATCACGTCCACAACAACCCCGTCCAGCTGGAGGGCAAAGGCGGCTCAGCATGTGGCTGGTGAAAACTAAGATTAAACTTACTGATGGTGAGAACAAAATGACCTTTTACATCTGCATTAACGTTGGGCTGACTGATGAAAATATACAGGAAACCATCTACAGCGACACACATGTACCAAAAATGTGACTGGCTACAATGTGTGTGTACCCTCAATAAGGTGTGTGTACTTTATAATCAAGCAGCAAGGACACGGCGTGTGAACCCTGACATGTTCCTATGTGACTGGTTTTAGTTTGAATTAACCACCAATAAGCCCCCTAAGGCCTATTAAGCATTTGAACTTATTCACTCTGAAATCCACGGTGAAAAATGTTTGAGTGTTCTAATACTGTATCAGCACTGTAGCTGTGTTGAGCGAGGAAGTACTACTAGTTGCGCCACGTTTGGCTAATGGTTCATATTTCTGCGTATTTCCCGACACTTTTAGGGATGAACATAACGACAAGACAAGGCTGAGGAAGTATCGTTGTTCATCTCGGGAGCTTTCTTAAGTGCACCTGGGCCGTGTAGTCTAAGTGCGGGAACTTCATCACTGCCCCATTATTATGACACATTTATGCACGTAGCACACGTCTCGAGAGGGGCGCAAAGTGACGATATCTTCAGACACTATGACGTGACCCACAAATAAGTCGGTAAGGCTGAAAATAGACGCTGGCGAGCCCGATTTCTTTCAAAAGCAGGGCGTTTCAAGTAAGAGACCGTTTCAACTTTGGTTACTTGGCGCTCAGTCATATCCAACAACGGGCACATCACTGGGCTACGAAGGATGCTTAGAAGCCGCCATCGAGTCAATAAGATCATTTTAATTCAAATTAAGTTCACTCCACTGACATATAAGGAGCCATTCTGAGACCACACGACGTGACGGGAAGCCACTCAAACATTTATCGGCACCAACAGTTCGTTCGTCATGGAACATGTGGAAGAACCGCGTGGCTAAAAATATTCAGCCCCCCTCAACTCGCAGGTCGCTGAATTTAACGTGGGTCTCACACACACACACACACACACACACCCAGGAGGATGACGAGACACACACAACAGGTCTGACGAGAAGAAAAAGCTCCGTAGTTAGGCCACATTAACGTAATTACCTTTCCCGAATCCATGGCGGTGCTTTGGAGAATCTCTCCCTCGCGGTTCTTCCTGATGTTCTCTGCTGATCTTCTTCCCGAAAGTGACGTCAAACCGATGAAAACCTCCTCGGCGTGCTCCTTTTTTAAAATTTTGGTTCACACAGGCGCAAAATAAAGTGATTTTAAAGTACGCTTTTGAGGAGAATTTGGAGAAAAGCGCCAGGGGACGTCAGCAGAGCTGGTTTCGCTTTCGATGAGTCTCGGTTCTTGAGTCTGGGCCGAAGCTCCGGGGCCGGTCCGTGTTCGAATACGGGTCGCCTGTGCTCGCCGCTCGCCGGCTATGGTAACTTTATTTCGTGCTGCTTACGCAATTCGTGGTGTTTTTTTTTCGGGGTGTGTCCAAGAGTGAGAGCGGGGAGGCCCGTCTTCACCCACAGCCAATCAGCGCGCACACGCACACAGGCAGACACAAACGCGAGGAGTGCGACCCTACGCCCACTCAAACTACGGAGGATATAACAGACAAATCAGCTGATCGATCGCGCTCCGTCCTTCCAAGCGTCTCAACAATCGCCAACAGAAACAAAGCGATGGCGACTAAAGTGCGCCCCCACAGACGTCCACGCTACTTAAATAAACAACAGCGACGTCACCATTGTCACTGTTGCGTCAACTGTGTGTTCAAACTACATAAACACAACGCCTGTCAACAACAAAACAAGATGTGACGCCTTTTCAATGCCAAGTTGAAGTTGATCGATTGCTATTACTTAAAGTTGATCGATTGCTATTACTGGTGGACAAATAAACAATAACACTGAAATTGTTATAAACTAGGAACAAAAAATAAAAAGCTCAAAACTGAATAATACATGAAACTACCAAATATACCATACCCACATACACTTCAGACTACCCCAACTGATTTGGATCGGTGAACTATGCCGTGTGTTTATGACTTTAGCAACAAAGCTGCTTTGCCTCCCAGTTTTGACTTGGCACATGCAATGTGTTATGAAATTCGTACTGGCTGCCTCAGACTTTTAATGAAAACATGTCAATAAATATGTGGGCATGTTTTAAAGAGGAGAGTGTAATATTGTTCTATTGTTGCGGTAAATTGTGATGCAATGTAATTCATGGTCACTTAGGTGACATAAAGCATATAAGTTATGATAATGATGTCATCTGGCCTGCTTTCAACAACAATGGATAAGCATTGTGGAATCTTGTCCGTACGCCGTTGCAACTCTGTAAAAACAAAAAAAATTGATAAATAAAAAAGGTGGAGGGAACAAAGGAATACTTACTCAATGTCTTGTTTCAAGCATCTTTGTCACCCATCTCCAACACCCCTAAAGCACAGTTATAGCAGGTGCTAGTCATCATTAATAAAATTTGTACAACAAAGTACAGAACCAATTAAAGGTGAATTAAGGAAGTATTTTTATCTTTGAATGCGATAAGTGTTACCATCTTATTTCTCTGTTGTGAGTGTTGTTTAATTCACTCGGGAATTAATCCTAAAGTAAGTATTTCTCTTTTGATTTTGACAAGAAAATGCCAACAGTTAAAACACTGCCACTATGCTGGTGTGCTTTTACTCAGCAGCTTTAACAGAACTGTGCTAGAAAGCATGGCTTCCCCTGATTCAACCCCTCTACTATGATCTCCATTGTTTATTATGAAACGCCCAAAGAAAAATTGTTTAAGTAAAAACTGTGCAGCCTTTTGTTTGGAATTGTGGGGTGTTTCCCATCTGTTGGTATGTCAAAAAAAACCTCTTGAAAAAATAATTGCGCATACCAAAAGGGAAATGCACGTGTTTTCATGAAAGGTGGAGGGTGATGGGTTAAGAGGTACAATTTGTGAAAATATGGCCCCTCCTCTGCCTTTGAAAGTTTATCAAAACAATAACAGGCAAATACTATGGAAAAGGTCAATCGTGTGCTATGGATGGACAGATTGACAAATACAGTATTTGATAATATACTGAAAATTAAAGGTCTACTCTGGAGGTTCCATCAGATTCTCTCAAAAAATACCAGCAGATAAACACCAAACATGCCATCACGAGGAAACTTGAGAAAACAGTGAATTTACAAAGAGCACTCCAACAATACATTATGTTCCACCAACCTTTTCCTTCCCTTGTCCATAATGTCCAAAACATGTGAACTGACATGCCAACATCATCACAGTACGGAGAAGCCTCCCTACATCCACAGTGGAGAGGAAAATAAACAATCAATGTTACAGGATAGAGGACAACAATCTACATTCAGTAGACTACGTTCATTTAAATTGTCAGTGGACACCTGACACATTATGGAGCAACAAGGTCATCTTTGAAACCGAGTGAAAACAACAACAAACACAACACTTATCTACATTCCACACTTATCAGGAACAAAGACATGGGTGGATGCTCTGAGCAGTATTGTGCTGTGAATCAAACATTCAGGATGCCACTTAAAAGAAGTCCAACTCTTGTGTCTAGGGATGTTTGTACAAGGTCTGCACACTACAGACATTCTGCGAAATATTCCAAAATTTGATATTTCACATTTGACTCTGACTTGTCCAGAGAGTTTTAACTGACTCTACAGAATGATGCACTTGTGGTAAGAGATCCAGGGAGAATTGATAGACGGTCTGAAGCAGCATTTTACTTTACTTCTAACACATTTGTGCATCAGTCCGGTGTGCAATGTTTGCCCAAGGACTATTTGGGTTTTATGGATTCTGAAATGTATTATGAGGCTGTCATGTATCACGTCTGCAAAGCAAATTGTAGAGATTTTCATTCTTGGCATAATCTTCTCACGCTTTGAGTTTGAGCTGAAGATCTTAAATTGCCAATGAGCGCACCAGGACGGAGAGTGATTTGTTAGGACTGATGACCGAAGAATTTATCACAATCATTTATCGTTTGCTTCTGTATTTCAGTTTGCTGGGATAAAACAAAAGTGTATCCAGCATGATTTACCTCAAGCGGGCAAACAGATGGGGTGCAGTGCAACTAGCAAAAACATGACTAATAATCCCTGATAAGTGTGTGTCACTTCATTTTATATCATTTTTATCCTGCACCATCAGCATTACAAAAGCTGAAAATACTGTGGGCTGGTGCATTCCAATTTCCCAAGCATCTGATAGAACAAACGCTGAAAGCCTGAGCTATTTTTCGACAGAGCGGTGGCCCAGATTCTTCTTTTCACACTGAGGTCCTATAAAACCCATGAGTCTGTGCACCGGTGCACGTAGGCGACACCATTACAATCCACATGATCTGATGCCCACTGGCAGCCTTTGTCTCGCCAAGAGCTCTACCAAGGACATGCTTTCAACATAGCTGGGACTGACGCAGCTGCTGGGCCAGTAGCACTTTCCACTAAAAGTACACTCAGCCTCATTGTGCCCATTTTCAAGTCCTGTTTACTGGAAAACAATGCCAAGAAGTGATATGTCTTGTCTTGCTTTTTCTGCGCTGATGGAGTATTTGAATTACAAGTTTGCAATCTGTTACATAACTTTTTATTCACCACTGTAAACTGATGATTTCATCTTGTTGCTGCTCTCTGAGGTTTTACTATATGCCAACAATTTCGCTGTCAAATTTGTGACCTTACACGAACTTGACACACAGACCTGAAAGTCTGCAAAAATAACAAAGTCAGTGTATGCGAGGAAATGCGACAGCAGGAACCATGGTACGTCACCCACCTGTCTGACACACTTATTGTCACCAGGTCTTTCTACGAACCCTGCATGCTGACGCAATACCGGCAGTCCCCAGAGTCTGGGTTTGGACTGGTAAAACATGTTTTGTTTCTCACAGGCTGGGCTGTGGTCCTACAAAATACAAACACATCAAAGACCACCTTTCATGATGGGGTTACGCATCTCTGGTGCCTGCTGCACTTGCTGCCGTCACAGCTTCTCTGCCAGATTCCACCTCCGTATTTTAATTGTTCCAAATCAATTACCTCAAACATGTGTATGAAAATGTGAGTGATTAATTAACAACAAAAACTATTTGGAGTACATCTAGCTTTTGAAATATATTGCTTTCTTAAGGTAAAAATTTTGTAAATAAAAAGTTGGATGTTGTGCAAAACATACAGAGACACAAGATACCACAATATAGGATACAAGCAAAACCATCTAGTGGTGGTTCGACTGTTATTTACAAATAGTTGAATGGTCCAAAATCATTCTTTTTTTCCAAGGCCAAATTCTCAAGCTCATGCGAAGACACAGGCCTTGTGACCCAGCGACTGTCCACAGAACAGTCCGTAGGTCCTTACAATCGTGTCCCCCATCTCTGCTTGAGAGTTATGGCTGTTGTTTCCCCTTTGTTAGGTATCTGCTTGGCTGGCAACAATGTTGGTTGGTCAGCCAAGGTCGCACCTGACCTGACCTGTCATTCTTCTTTCAAACATTTGAGGTAGCGTGGCGCAGGAACTTTCGCCTTGTGACAACACTGGTTATGAAAACAAAGACTGCTGTAAGAGTGACTCTCTGTCAATATCTGTGACATAATCACCTCCTAAACTACAAAAACAAAAAACAACTTCACTCGCTTATACAAGGCGATCGATTATACTTCACATATATGATAACAGCAATAATTTCAGTTTGTCACAATGCCCCTTTATGTGGTGTGCCACCTAAAAGATGCCAATGGTAGGTCACACAAAGCCACAGTGTCCAGTGAGACCTCGCCCCCTCGCTCATTTCAACAGGCGCACTCTGTTCTTCAGGAAGGCGTGTTTCAGCATGGATTTCATCTGCTCTCCCTTGATGACTGAAACTAGAGCTGCCCCAGCGGTAGTCCTGTCTAAAATTGGGTCACTAAATTTGGTAAATTTGGCCTCACGCTTTTGTGCCATGACTATCAGTTAATTGATAACCTCAACTTAATGTCAACACAAAGTCATTCATTCCCGTTGAACCATCCAATATCAGTGACTGCACGGAGGATAAAGTTATTGACTATGTCACATGCCTCTCTGACAACACAATGTGCTGTATCTACAGTGAGCCAGTGAACATATTTGAGGGAGGGATTGTCATGTGCCTTCAGGTTTGCATCATTCACAGTATACCACTTCAATGTCTATCTGGAGCACTTTTGGCTCACAGTGAAATACTGTAGATGTTAAGACTACTGATGTAATCAGATGTGACAAACCATGGGTGACATTTGCAATGGCAGACACAAAATCCAATCAACCAGTGCCTCTATATTAGATAACCTTGGAATAACCGATTGATATGAAGTGGTCTGTTTATCTTTGCTAAACATATTCTTGATTTACTCTATTTCATCACGATGATAAACAGGCATGCCGCAATATGCATGGATGGTGAGTTGTGAGCTGAAACGTTCCATCACGTTTGACATGCTATTGTAATCGCTGCTGATGGTCACTGCTGACCTTTTACCCGGTGAGCTCTGCTCCTGCCCCAAGCTGACAAGACCTAAAGATTCTTCCAAAACACTCCCTGACTCGATCCTCTATTCTTCCCACTGCAGCCCAACAATTTCACCCCAGCTTTGTCACAGCACAAGCAGATAGGTGGCTGCAAATCTGAACCTCTTTGAGCTGGCTGTGACGGTGGTCTTATCGTGACGCTGTCTCTAAACATCACAAGACACCAGTGGCCAAACATGTTATTCTGCTGGATGAAATAACTCTAGAGAGAAAGTTGTGACGTTGAGGGGGACGGAATGTAGGCAACAAGTCTGTTCACGTTAACGTGGCTTGTTTATGTGCATGTATTATTCACATTTGTAGGATTAAGTGTGTTACGCAACCTCATGGACTTCAGACTACCAGGAAAGCAGTTTAATGTCACATTCACCCAACTTGTGTGAGCAGATCATTCGCACATTGTTCATTGCAGGATGCTATTTTTCACAACAGCCACCACGATTGGAGGAAGTAGAACCTGCAGCAGCACATACAAGTACTTCCTTTTCGAAAACATTTTCATATTTACAGAAATGTATTTGATTGAAACACTGTTTCAATTTAAAAAGTGGTCAGTAATTGGTTATCTCCATGTGGTTTCCTTAAAGTGTTGGTGTTTGTGATCAGTTTAACATGACACATAGCAGTAAGTACTGTCTGGGGTCTGGAAGGCAAAGAAGTCCATAGCACAGAAAGAAGTTGTAGAGGTTGCAGCTCATGAAGGATGTGTGACTGAATCTTACGAAGGAACCAAAAGTTCCAGAGCTGGTTGCTCTGGGGAAGTGATGACGGAAGTTAAGACGAATCAAACATTTCCAACAAAAAAGTTTTTCAGTGCAATTTTCAGTTTCTTTGTTCTCCTTTGTTTTCACTACAGCACAAAGACGCATGGCCAAACAGACACCCGAGATGGGTCACTGACTCCTGTGTGGTGGTTGGGATAGACCAGGTGCTTCTGATTGCTGTTACAATTTCTATTGTGATGCTTTGTGAGAGGCTGTGTGCTCACCCGTGCAGGGAAACGGAGGCTGGATGAAGAAAAAGTACTTCTCCACAGGGAAAGAGATGCAAATGATAGCCAAGAAATGAATCCAGCTGTGACTGACTGAATGAGATTGTCCTCACATTGTCTGTGCAGATACATTTCAACGTGGACTTACAGTACTTAGATGTGGTTTTCATGTGCATTGGCATACGGTAACCGTTCTTTTTTTGGTTTTTTGTTTTGTTCTACAAGGTGGTGACATTTTGACTGCTCTGCAATGCTCACTTTTTCATCATCTGTTATCTTTCTTGTGCTGAGGTAGATGATGGTAAACGCAGGCTGTCTTCCTCACTGTCATTCTAACTTCCTTCTTCCATTGTGCTCGTTTTGGATCACATCGGGGCCACGAGGAAGTCAAGAGGAATCCTGCAAAGAGTTATTCAAAAACTTTCACTAATGTTTGAGGATAAAGACCATCTTTGTGTCACAGAACATCATGAGGGTTTGGGGTAGACATAACATCAACGTGACAGATTGACAGATGAATTTCAGAAACTGATGAAAACATCTCATACATTCCATTGTCATTGGTGAGCAGCGTCGGGTACAATCACCAATCGAAGGGCCTTCGTGACACATTTCGTGATGAGCTGTCAAACTCTTGTGAATTTTGTTATATTGCATGACAGCAAGGTATAATGAATATCATGTTGTCAATTTCTTTAATTTCCTGGATCACCAGGATACGTAGATTACCTTCCTACTTAATAAGGATTTACTCACATGAAATGGTGGCTAATCTACATTTACCTATGAAGTTTATGACGTCACACATTTTGTTGTGTTACATGATGGACATGGCCAGCGTGGCATCCGTGGTCATGGACCAAGGTATTTATGTTAACATTCTCCAAGGCGACAGACCACAGAGCGGACGAGTATTCCAAAACACCTATAAGTATTTATACAAGCTGGCATGCTAAGGCCAGTGTTGCCCTCACTCTGGTCACTGAAGCTTTCTCAATTCTTTTCGTTTCACTCCAACGTCTGTATAACCTGACACATTGTGAAACTGGAAGATAAAGCACAACTGCAAACAAAAGAACAAGACAAAGGGGAAAAACAGTCAAACAAGCTTAACAAGTCTACCATTTTCAGGTCTTTTAGAGATAAATCTCTCAAAAATATCTATGCCTGCAGAATACTCTCCCCCACTTGCTTATTTTCAACCTTTACGGAAGCAACAAATGAGAATACCAACACGATGCAGTTGGCATTATGTATGCAAAAGATAACAACAAACGCGTTCATTATGGGACAGCATCTTCTATGAAGGTCACCCTCTCTCATACAGATGTGATAGTTGAGCAAACAACAAATTCCAAAATCAGAGTCAGACATGGCCAGAAGTGTGTTCTCAAAACAGTGTTCAAAATGAGCTTGAAATCTTTTCCACTGGGATGTATTGTGTGGGGTGCCAGCAACCAATGAAACTCTCAGTGTGACATGGAAAACCTCTCCCTCCGTTATCAATTTTCAATTTTCTGTACTGTGTGCTTTAGTTTTGTTTAGCTTTGTTAATGTATGAGCAAATAATTTGAAAAATCTAAAATAGGTTTCATTAGTTGGACATGTTGCATGTCATCAAGTCAACATTTCATAAGTTTGAAGTGTTTAAGACGCTGTGTGGATGCAGCAGCTGAGCCTTGGACACATATGCAATCCGTAGTTTCCCATGAGTGCCTACGTGTAACAAGGCCTTGATTGACTGAAACTGGCTTGACCCGTGTGCCCACTGCCCCAGACGAAACACAAAAGAAACGGGCAGCAGGCAGCAGGCCAAGGACCACTGTGTTTCCCAACTCAATCGCTGACACACTCCTTTCCTTTCCGTGAAGGGCGAACAAAGGCTACACCTCTGGTGCCAGAGGGCCCCTAAGAACCGACTAAGATGTCCATCAAATGTAGAGGGAGATTGGAGGAAGCTTAATATGTCTAATCCCACAATAATGAAATTGTCACAAACAAATGAGGCTACAATGAAATATTGGAGTAACATGCAAATATTTTGTGGTCAACTTTCCCATGACCCCACTGGCCATTGTATTAAGTTACATGTTAAATTGTAGACACGGTAATGTGGTGTATCTGAATTTCAGTATGTGACTGTGCTGCCTGGTGGGCTTGGATGTATTAAAGTAGATTCAGGACTCCATGTCACAGAGCTGTTAGTTTATTGTAATCGGGTCAAGAAATGTTTTCTATCGGATGCCCGCGGTGCCTGTTTAATGCATGTGGGCAGCACTGCTCTTGTATCCATGGAGTCTGTAGCGCAGGGGGCATACCATCATTCATGAGGGCATCTCTTAGGTTTTAGCCACACTTATCAGCCCTGCCACATTCAACTGAACATTCTCAGCAGCTTTCTGCAAAGGAGACTGTGCAATTACCCTACCTGTCTGATAAGTAAATGTGAAACCATGAAACACTTTTATTTCCATATAATAGAATACTCAGGTGAATGAAGCAAATCATGCATCAAGTGTTTGGGTTTAGCATGGTTTTTGTAGTTTTTATCCTTTTACAAAATAATTTAGAATTCAGTCATTCAATACATATATTGAAATACTTTGAAAACAAAACAATTTAACAATGTCAATTAGACTGAGAGGCTTCTGAGTAAATACATCTCTAAATAAATCTCCTTTTAGGCGGCCAACATGTAAGTGGTTTGGTGTGACAACTCTGGCAGTGGTTAGTTACGCTGCTCGCCATGTTGTGCATGCATGGAAAGTATGCTTTGTACCAAACAAGAGGGCTGGCAGGGTGAGAGGGCAGTGAGACACTCCTATCTGATTTATATATCATAAATAATGGACATGTGCTGTATAAGACTAACCTAACTCCAAAAGAGAGACGAGGGGGATACTGTCCTCATGCAAAGGGAGAACAGAGCACTCCTCTCACCCTTGTTCTCTTCATCATTACGCCCAATTAGGAAAATGTCACTCCCACTGCAACCATGGAGAAACCACAGAAAAACAAGAAAGGACGAAACAAAAAAGTGAATGAGTAATGAGTAAAATTACTGCATAAACTTCTTACTTGGAGAGGCAAAAATGCATGGAAATGCATCCATGCTAGGTGACTATATCACGAGATGATGGCTCTGCCAAGGCTCTCATCGAGCAGATTAGCAACAGCTGCAGACAGACAGAATTGAAACCAAGACTGAGAGGCAAAGAAACTGGTAAAACAACTGCACTCTGACTGTAGATGCAACCCAAATTGTGGTAAACCTGGTCCAGTCAAGTGGAGAAGAGGCTGTCGATTGTCGAACAACCCAGATGCTATTTACTTGACAAAGATCTACAGAAGTGGCAAATGTTTAGCTACTCTGCACACTGACACTTGAGGAGAGGCCATAATGTAGATCAGCTTCTTATACTGAACAAAAGTATCGATAATTGTGTTCCTTCACAGGGTGTGAATGCGGTGTGAGGCGGTTGACTGAGGACACTCAATCTACTTATGCCTGGTGATTCTTCCCTGGATAACGATGCATTATTAAAAGCACTACAAGTGAGGAGGGACTGGTGCAGCAGCAGCCAGTTTATTCAGGCCATTGCAGGCTCTGCCAAACTACAGACATGTGAGAGAGACGATTCGCAGGCTGGCTCTGTATTAGTCTAGTGCAGGGGTCGGCAACCCTAAATGTTGAAAGAGCCATATTGGACCAAAAAAGTAAAAAAACAAACCTGTCTGGAGCCACAAAAAAAATGAAAAGCCTTATATAAGCTTTATTATTGAATCAAATACTCATTCTTTAAATTTCTACAGCATTGGAAAACGTTAAGAATCTGTGTCACATTTTTCCTCCCAGAAAAAACATATTAAAACAAAAAAAACCACATTTTTCCGATTTTTATCCATTGTCACACATTTTCAAAAATACTCCAGGGAGCCACTAGGGCGGCGATAAAGAGCCGCATGCGGCTCCAGAGCCGCGGGTTGCCGACCCCTGGTCTAGTGCCCTCTGTGCCAGACAGGCGGCCCTCTCCATCTCCTCTCTGTGAAGCACCTTCAAGCATCATATGAATGGCACTTGCATATATCCTCCTAGGAAGGATGGAGTTTAGGAAAAGCCGGGAAACTTCAGATTACATGTATTTATACTTCTTCACTTCAAACCCCTTCTCTCCCCTCATCTTATATTGCAGCTGGGAAGGGCTTTTCATTGCATTTTTGCCTGTCACGACAGAACTGCTGATGCAATGCAAGTGATGCCATGGAAATTTTACACTTTAGTGACACTTCACCTACACACCATCAGATGAGGGATATTTCCCCTCAAGAGACAGCTCTCAAGTTCACCTCACCACAACAACAACAACAAAAAAAGCACATTTTCACCTAAACTGATCCGTGTGTGGCTTTATAAAACAATGAAGAAAAGAGGGACTCAAGGTCAGGGTATGTAACTGTTAGTTGGGATATACAGACTATAAACTTGCAAAGCCTCATCTTAAAATATTCTCCACAGTCACCTCGGCTGACTTACGTGGGGCAATACTAAGAATATCTCTTTTCACCATTTGTGCTGAACACCAGGCTGCCCAGCACAGCGTCACTGAAGTCTTCTCTGCCTGCCTCTCTCTTTGCAAGGTGCTCACTACAGTACTGCACACACAAGATACTACTGCGCTGTGTCTCGTGTGTGGGCTCTCATTCTTTCTGTCTGAGTCATCCATTTGGGGAAGGCAGCCTCAAGCTTTATTCACAGTCTCTCTCACCACAATCCGCCGTGATTCAAAGACACAGAGTGGAAACAGAAGTTGAGGTACGTGCCTCACTGCATGCAGCATGCTCTCAGCTGAGGCTGCACCAAAGCCAGGCTGCCACTAGGAAGTGCAGCTTCACATGAGCAGTGTTTAACCTGATTACATTCATCAGAAAGCAAGTTGCAGGTGGGCCCAATCACCTATTAACGTTCGTACACTTGCCATAGTGAGAGAGCAGATGAGACCCCTATTTTCCTTCGAGCCTTGATCAGCCTCTGATGCGAGCCGTTTGACACCAAGTTCTTTATGGTGCGTTCCAGGCTACTCGTAACTCATAATCTACCAGTGAAAAGTGGGCGGGGCTACAGCAAAACCCATTAACTCACGACTTTGAACTCGATTGTTCTCAAGCACTCCAACTCCCCCGTTCGACGTCACGCAGTGTATTTTTTGTACCTAAAAATGACGGACCAATAGAGGACGGCTGTGCCTGGGACGGTTTGAGGTTGTGACTCGTGAATTTTGTAGCCGTACATTACCAGTTACGAGTAGCCTGGAACGCGGCATTGGTCCACCTCTTGTCAGGAGGCATCAAAGATTGTGTAAACTGTTGAAAGGAAAAAAAGGAGATGTGAGTGGATTTGCTCATACAACAAATTCCATTCATCACTGTTGTGAACATGAACAAGCCTGGCAACCTCAACACATTTTACACAGTTTTGTTTAACCTTGTTTGTCAGCCCTGTTCGTACACACACAGAATGTTAAGATTTGTTTGGTACCTTGTTAGTTGTGCAGTTGTGAAAGTTGTGTAATTGAACTGGCAAGTGTGCATGCTTTTATAAAATATATGATCATGAACCTCTAAACTTGGACAGGTTGAGATGTGTGACTGATGAGGTAAAAGTGTAGCCTGAACCCTGTCCTATTTCCTCTAGCACAATTTAGGTGGGGCATTCTTCTCGATGCTAACCTGGGTAAATATTAGTTATAGTGATGCAAGCGCATTCAGGTGAATTGCAGCGGATGTCTGTCATCTGTGATGTCTCAGAGGCCTGTCTGCTGGGGCTGAATCAGACTAAATATCCTTCCTCACAGCATCACTCCCTGCTGGATAAACACTCAATGAGACGATGGACGCAACAATGAAACGAGAAAGAGCATTTCTTGAACCAACAAGCAAACTTTGATCTTGGCAGCCACTGTTTGGGCATTCCCATGCTCTTTCACACAAAAACCAGCTCCAAAAAGCATCAAGGTGGGGGCTTGAATCTCTTTGAAGCCCAAAAAATAACAGGATTTACCATAAAGGAAGCACCACCACACAGCCTTTGACTGGAGGGATTTCATTGTTTAGTGGGAACAAAGCAAACTAGATGCTATTTTCAACATACGGCTACCCGTCACGATGAAAGACAAACTGATTTAAAACAGTTTCATTAAGAACTGTGCCGCTGTAAGTCCGCTGTAAGTAAGCGGTTTAATATGTATTGTTATATGTTGAACGGATGATATCTTCACTGACAATGTTGTTCTATTTCCATGTACTGCTCTTGTCAATTTACATACTCTGGGTGATGCTGTTCGGTTACTTGAGAGGGTTTAGGAAACCTCTCTTACTGTATTTTCCTCCATAAAATCTTACCATAGTCTGTGTTTTCTGCTTTCTCTGTCTGTGATGTTGATGCACCTAGGCGTGTGACGGCGTTTCGTGCTCCATTATAGCCGTGCTCCGAATACGATCACCGGAAGGGGCGTGGCCTTCACCTGGAGGGACGGGGTGGCTGTTTGGAAAGATATAACATGGCAGCGTCCCCTAGTGGAGGATAGTCTGTACGACAATGATACTATTCTGATAGAGGAGAAGTTTGTCCGTTTCTATTAAAAAACGTGTAAAGTACGTTCACATCCTGCCACATACATGACATGACGAAGTTCTGAAGTAACAAGCTGACTGAATTGGCTCTCAAAACACTGATCACAAACACTGTACGTTTGACTATTTTCACCGTGGCTCTATGTGGCGGAATCGGTTCCAACAAAAATATTTAGTTTATTTGGTGTTGAATAATCTACACATCATTACATCTACCTATTGATATCATGTAAACATTATTGGTTTACAGTGCAGGGGTTCTGCAGTCGAGTCCATTGTTACTTTTCTGAGGTAATTCAACATGCGGGCATTAATGTCATGCATTTGGCCTGGCTGGGAGCCTATCACAGGTCTATAGGGATTAGCCAAATTACTGGAATGATACTGTGTTCATGCTGATACTGCGAGTGCAGTATCAAGGGAGCTATGAAAGACCAGATAATTAACTCAAGGGCCAACCAAATAAGTCATATTCCAATAAATTATTCAGTATTTTCAGGCGGTGAATGCAATCCCCTCTCATATTGCAGGCAATACAATAGCGACTCCCTGAAACATTAGCAATCCATCACTGTTGATTTTATTACCATGCTGGGTCAAAAAAATGCTGTGAATTGGTTGGCTAGTACAAGGGAGAGAGAGGGAAACAGGGGTAATTTGCACTGCAAAATATCTTGTTTGGCATGCTTTGAAAGGTCGGAACCATCTTAATTAATATCTGAATATAGCTGTTTGCTATTGTATGTTTTTATAGCACACCACCTCATAATTGTCAAGACTGAGATTGAGTCTGCCACACTCCTGCCATTATAGTTACAAACCACAGAGTGCCTTCCCATCATCTGCATAACCGGAATGCTTTTATTGACTCCAGGACTCATTACACACATGGCATAATACATACATGCATAAATTGTTTGTAATATCGATCGTCGCAGGCATTGTGAATTTCAAAATAGTTGAATTTTCATGCTGTTCTTTTATCTAGTTAAACATAATGAATCACTAACTCTTTTTTTCAGCTAAATTACGGGAGCTGAATAGATTTGATTTGACACAGTTACATCGGGAACCTCATTATTCCAGATATCTCTGTTTTTACTCAGCACAGATACTGATGTAGGGTAAGTGCGCTACACAGTGAATCCCTGTAGCGGTCAGACACACACTGTTGCTTTGACAGTGTTGGATCGTGTTTGTTACAGTTAGATTCAATTGGCATTTGATATTTTCTGACATCAAACTTGATGAGCAATACCAGTTATGTAGTGATGCCATTCCAATAATTTAGCCAGCGGTCATTCAAGTAAAGTGAGTACCTTATTTTGTTGACTGTAGGTTATGTAAGGAGACTGAACTCATGTCAAGCAAAAACAATAAGGTTGGGCAACAACCACAGCTGTGGCCTGTTTGACTGTGTTTGACTCTGGAATGACATCTTGAAATCAACACCTCAACGCCTTTAGGATGAGCGGCTTAGTACTTGGGGGAAGTGCCCCAAAGCAGAGCCGGGGTCCGGACCTTTGACCTGCTGCTTTGCTAGTGAACAAAACATTGCATCCCATAAAGGCTCACTGGAAGATGGTTGGAGTAGGATTCTGCCCTCTGCCCTCTCTAGTAGCTAAAGGGTGAGAAGCACATTTTAGATGAAGCATTTCAAGTGTTACACTTTGTTGCTCCAAAACAGCCCTCAGAATTGTTGAAGTAAGTACAACAGAATACCTCGACACTGGCTGTTAATGGTAAAGTCGCGTGCCCAAGCTTTGTCCATGTCATTTTTCTAATTCCAAAATGCGGTTGTTTTCTGATGGTTAATAATTCGGGGGGGTGAATCGCTCGTGTGAAATAGGTCGTGTCCCTTTAAGATTTCGTCGTTGCCATGGAGACCGTGACAGCGGCCTCGACTTGACAGGCGCGTGGAAGGAGAGGTAAGGGGAGGGGCGTCAGGGAAGGCGGGGCCAGAAGCCCTCGGAAAGGGGCGCGGTCACCACTCGCCCTGTCCGCTCATTGGTCAGATCGGCGTCAGATGGCCAGTTTGGAATGCCAGCCTTCGCTCGCGATAGTTCGCCCCGCAGCGCGTCCGTACGGCCAACTGTCCAGAAATGGTGTAGAATAACTGCACAAACATCGAGGGAGAACGACCGGAGAGCGGGACCGTTATTAAGAATCACGACAAGGGTATGGAGAGTCTAAAGAAGTTTCTCAGCCGCGGGTGACAGAACGTAGGGCCTGTCAGTGTGTGTGCTGGAACGCGTGAGGTCGAGCTGGCTAACGTTACACCGAGCCCCGGAAAGGCAGCAGCAGAAACAGACGTAGCTCCCGTGTTAGCTCGGGTGTTAGCGCTGACAGCAGTTAGCAGCTAAGAGGGGTCAGTGTCGCCTCAGCCTCCTCTGCTCAGCTGCCTCAAACACACAGTTCTTACCCGATCGGTATGCAGATGAATGCAGCAGGGCAAGCATGCATAGTTGATACATGGAGGTCATATCTGACATATTTGACGCTTCCTGCATAGCCTCTAAAAACTGCTTACGGGGATGTTACCAGACCTGATTAACTGAAGTCTCCCCATCCCCCGACCTGAACGTGTAGGGGGAGTGGGTTATCCAGGCCGTTAGACTCAACTGCGGTGAAGTGTTTGCTGTATTGAGGCCATGGCCTTCCAGTGACTTCCAAATCAGAGAAAATCGCTATCAGATGCTATTCAATGTTGCAGCACTCTCAGGGTCCATTCAGTTTGTGTTATTGTAACTTAAGTACATAGGTTTTCCAAATTATACCCAACAGTCTCTCGATTTGGTGATGTAGTCTGTTCCAGATTAAGTAATGAACTCCAGTTACAACTATAATATGGAGCTATGATCCTGCTAGATACATTAAACTTTTAATGCAAGGTTACTTGGTGATGGCATTGACTGGAACTTCTGTCTCAACTTATGAATGTGTGCAAGTGCCAGAGTCAAAATTACTGCAGCGCTCTCAGTGATGGAATGTCAAGTTTGAATCATGACTGGTGGCTCTGAATATGTAAACCCTCCTCATCACACCGCAGCAAAATGTCCTCATTGAGCTCCATGCTAAACAGGTACAGGATAGTGCACAGCAATAGTGTCGTCTTAGCCACAGTGGAACTTCAAACAGACCAGATGCTGTGTATCCCATATTTACTGTATCTTCCCGTGATGCTGACACATGACTCATCTCTCTGAGGATGAGATATGGTGCACATCTTTTGTCCCAGGAGTAAAAAATGATAGCTAACTGGAAATCCAAACCTTGATAACTATTTTCTCCTAAGCCAGTGGTTTAAGATCATTCCAGAACTTATGGCGGACTCTGACATTTCTGCATCGTAATCAAAAGGCACACGTTTCCATTGTTGCAGCGCACAGACAGGTTCACACCTGACCTATTTTTGTTCATAGTGTGAAGAAACTCCACAGGAATGCTTTCAGGATTGTTTGAAAAGGTGTTGGTGGCTGATTTATCCTTCTGGAGGTTTGCCAGGCCTCCCAAAGAGTAGCCTTGTTTTTGTTTCTCTCCTCTTGTCAATTGCAGGGGTTTGGTAGTACCGCATTCAACTGGTGACACACACGAGTCACCACACTACGGCTGTTACCGCTGTGTCGTTGTGTAGGTGTAGTCAGCTGCTTAAAGGCCACTCAGATGTCAGTTACTGCATTCTACACATTGGACGTCAGGATCAGAGGGTCACCTCTGTGAATTATTAAGAAATGTGATGTACAGCTTGGCTGTTCTGACAGGGCACATGAATCATTGTAAATCACTGGAGCTGACCCAGACATCATCCAGTACTCATGAGAAAATGAGGAAACGTGTGTCTAATGCTTCCTTGAATCCCTTGAATCCTTATCATGAATAAGAAGCATGACGTGTTAAATGCTTAACTTCTGCCTTGACATTTTGTCCCAGGTTTTTAAAGTCGTTGAGATTTGACAGTTGAAATAGCGCACCAATTGAAGCATTTCAAGTGTTACGCCAATTGTCGCACCAATTGTAACTATTTTTGTGCCAGGAAAGTGGAGGATGTCAGTTTGTTGTACATGCTGAAGTACTCATTGTTTTGTTTGTTTTGAAGTGGTTGGTCATGGTCTGGCGGGGAACCCATAAAATTTTGGCCTTGATCCATATCATCCGTTCACAGTCTACGTGAATGATAAATTCACTGTAACTTAAACCTGTCTCACGTTGTTAGTCATTTTTGAGTTGTGTATCGCCCAATTTCTTTCCAGAGAGAATACACTGTCCAAACTATGCAGTCGTAGCAGGTGCTGTTGGGGCAACGGCCTCTTCAACATGTTTTGCACAAAGCTGCAAGATCTTAAGGTTCCTCGGCAAGCATTGCATATAGAAATGTGGCATCCCCATCCTGCTCATGTCATTACAACTCCACTCTGTCTACTGCACAATTCCTTCTGCCAAATGGCAAATTCACCGTTTGTGTATCTGTCTGTGCCAGTAGCTAATTTATATGCTAATGATAAGATTATAATCAATGTGGTTCATGCATGGTTGGCCCCAGTCAATACAGCATAGCACGAGCAAACGATTCAAATGGCTACATTTCATAGCCAGACAGTTGGGCGGCGGGTTAATACGATGGGTCGAGTAGGAGTGTGCATTACCCCGTGGTTTGATCTGCCATCTTAAAAATGATGAGTCCCTCTTGTCGTTAAAGTGAGGTTTGAATTCAGCTTTTTTTTTTTTTTTTTTTTTTGGGGGTTAAATGATAGGATTGCAATTTTCTAAGAGCCTTTTTTGTTTCACTTTTTGATAATGGCTAGATATAGATTTCTGAGGCCATATCATTTGGGTTCTGCTGAAACATCCCACCTAATTTTAATATATAGCACTGTATATATTTAGTCAAGTTAGAGCCTTGCGAGTGAAGTTTAAGTGGGATTAGGACAATTGTCACATATATGGTTTACTGTTACCTTGTTTTCATTCATTGCCCCGGCAAAATTTTTAACATTGCACGCTGAAGCTTTTATATACTAAATGCAGGTAATTCACATTTTGAAACGCAAAAGGTTGTGTTTGAATTCATATTATCCGTGCTATTTTATTTAGTGCATGTTTCCTGCATATTTTGACTGATGAATACTGTTACAGCCTCATCCATCTTACCAAATTCAGTATCCAAGCAGCATCGGGGGGAGGGGAGATGCAGAGTAAAATCATTACTATCATCTTCATTAGAGAGGATCCCGCTGTCCAATCGGCATGCTGCTCTGCCCGGGGATTCCATAAGCACCCTGTTGGCTGTCGCTAGGATACCACATAATCAGGAGGCAGGCCAGGACCTGGTTGGTGGAATGAGTGTTGATGCTGGAACGACGAGCAAGCTGTGTGTTGGGGGTAGACAAGAGGGGCTGGGGGTTTGGATACACCACAGAAACACGCTTGCACACACTTACTCATTCACATCCAGCCAGCCAGTCAGATAGGCAGACAAAGAAGAGCTACATCCAGCAGGAGGACAGCACGCTCCCGGGGGATGGGGCATCATACCCCTGCATCGCGTTGGGGGGGGCACAGGAGGTAGGAGCACCAGGGTTAGGGGGTCTTTGTCTCAGTAGCAGAAGACCCCTCTACACACACACACACACGTGCACACACACACACACGCTCGCAGGCTGCATCCTCTTGTTGTCAGGGCTCAGTCCTGTATGACTGCATTTGGGCTGTTTTGTACATGTTGCAGGGGTATGACTTCAATGGTTGCTTGTATGTGGGCTGGAAATATGGACGAGAGCACTTAATCATCGTGATATTGGCTCTTAGCAGACAGTCTGTCTGTCAGCCTCTTTACCTCCCCTCATCATCCTACAGGGTATGCAGACTCTCTGGACACAGATCTTGACAGTTTTCTCCTGTGGTTTCTAAATGCTAGTGTGGCTGCTGTAGAGTGGTGGGGTTGTTCCATTTTGCTAATGCCTCTACAATATACTGCACAATGCATGTGTGGCACTGGGGGTGTTTATTATTTGAAAACAACACTTTTTTTTTTTTTTTGCATCCAGCAGTCTCAAAACATCAGAATGGCCGATGTAAATGCCAGTGCAGTAGGCATGGAGTTGAGAGTGGGGGTGCTGTCCATCGCATCACTGATGGATGTATGGCTCCTCTCACTGAGACAGGGGCAGCAGACATCATATCCAGAGGAGATTCCCTCCCTTAACCATACAAAAAAAGGCAATGAGAAGTAGACTGTGCAAAATAGGACATAGGCCAAATAATTACTTTCCTCCTGAATTTGTCAATGACGGGCCAAGCCCCATGTCCAAGCAAAGACAACTGCACCAGACAAAGAATGCATCAACAGCAAAGACAAATTCCAATTTCTGTTGGTTCCACTTAGGAAACATCATATATTTTTGCAGGTAGCATTGCATCTGTATCCTGTCACATGGCTGATGTGTTCACTGTTGCTGTGTGTCGGCAGATGTGACAGCATAAAGGTGACTTGACACATACATCAGCTTGGAACGGGTTAGAAATGCCTGTCCTTAACACTGTTGTCACATCCAGCTTTACTTACTACCTAAGTTGGAGAGAGTATTCAGAATTCCTTGAAAGAACACAGGAGGAGAAACTATACATAAATGTCATGTCATCCATGACTCTTTAACTCAACTGGGACCAGCTAACCTGATTTTGTGGATTAGCCTCTTTATCAGGATTGCAGACTTTGTTTCTTGAGTATGCTGTCTAACAGTGGTGAGCTGAGGAAGCATTCGGCACTATGCGTCTTAATCCACTCAAAAGAATAATAAGGCAGAGGAAATGACTCCCCACTCGGCACAGTGCCTCATTTAATTACTTCCATTACAACCTCTTTATGTCCCCCATTTTCTAAAGAAGTGCGGTGAAATCCTCACCCCTTTGCCCTGCACTCGGGCGAGCCATCCATTCCAGTTTTAACCCTTGTATCCTACCACACATGCCTCTGACCACACACTTAAACAGGCAGGCCACACACCCTTTGTGGCCCTCACTTTTCTCATCCCTTGTGATGATTGCTTTTTGCTTTGTGGTTTCAGCCAACTGGAGAACTGTATAAAAGTTTGAAAGCGAAACCTTGCTTTTTATCTTCAGCATTTTCCTCTCTCTGTCTCTCCTGTAATCCTCCCAGTATTTTTGCATCTCTCTCACACAGAGGCCCCCTCTGTCTCCTCTGCCGGGCAAAGCCTGAACCCATATCTCCTGCTAATGGATAGTAAAGCACCAGGGGACCAGCCTTTAAAAAGGCTTTTATGGAGGGGGCCTAAATCACACTACCATACCTTTTCATCTGCAGTCTCAGGGCTAACACGGAGAAATGGATTCAAAAGATGGTAAACATGTGTTTGCACATATCAGCAAAACTGCTTCTTTATACAGTGCTACTTCATAAGTTTTGGATATCAACAGTTTCTGCTTGCACTCAAAAATCCACTTTTTTTCTTGGGTAACTTCATAGATGGGTTTGGTTGTGAGATGGGTTTGGAATAATCATGACCCAACACTTGGAAATCGGATTTCAGACTCTTGCATCAAGTAATATCTCTGCAGCTTGTCTGGTTTTGATTCCTCTTCTAACTTTCAGATGACTGGTGCACTGATGGTGACTTTGGTGTTCTCATTTGCTACAGTTATGGAAAATAGTGTATGTGAGTGGTAAAAATCCTTAATGACAATTTTAAGAAAGAAAAGTGACAACAATGAAAAATGAAAAAGCTTAAGTTTGACCATCATTTTGGCAGATCTCAGACAGATGAGATGAGATGATATGATAGGATTTACCCAATGAGTATCTTGATTTTGGAGATGTTCTTCTGTGTTAGCTCATGATGCATTAAACCATAAATGCCTTTCTTTTCAATCCTCAAATATCATACACAGTCAAGAAATATTCTCTTCTGCTGATGCCAAAAACCACGTCTGTAAATGCAATCAGAAATTATAAAGTCTAATGCTATCAGCGGTTTTGAAGCAGCAGTGTGTCATCCTAATTTGCATTACAGTCCTAGAATCATTTGGCAGGCTTTCAGTAGTGTTTTTAACGCTTATGCAAATATGGCTATGCCGTCTCCCTCTCTCTCATTTGCAATATCTCTATCTTAACTCTCTCCCTCTTTTCCAAAACATTCGGTCTATGTCTGAAGTTGTAATATTTTCATACTGGTGATATGCTGTTCGATCACTGAATATGATTTCATGCTTGTTCGTCACTTGTTTTGCCTACGTTTTGAGTATTAGAAATTGCTATTCAGGATTCTCTGCTCCAGTGTCATTTCATCAAATTATTTCTGCGATTTTTGCAGGCACAGGAGAGCAATTCAGAGGAGCCGTGGACCAAAAGTGAGGAGAGCAGAGGGCACCATGGACACAGAGCCAGGGACCTCTGTCTCCACAGCCAGCACCACGGCCATGTCCACTGCAACCACAGCCACCACCTCCAGCAGCACACCTGCAAATAGCAGTAGCACCTCTAACACTACTACTACGACTGCTACCTCTACTACTAGTAGTAGTAATAGTAGCAGCAGTAGTACCAGTAGTAGTATTAGTAGTAGTAGTAGTGGTAGCTCCATCACTACTACGACAACAGGAAGACAAGCAGTGCCTCAAATATCCGTTTACAGTGGAATCCCCGATAGGCAGACGGTGCAGGTATGCATACCGTATTTCTAAATGATTGTAGATTTCAGTTGTCGTTATGTCGTTAGGCAGTCAGAATTATTCAGATATAAGCCATCATTCACGAATACGTAAAGTTTACCGCATTTTTGTCGGTGCTCTCTACAGTGCAATGTAGTACAAACATTTGTATTCTTGATTGTTGAATAATATCAAGGAAGTTGACCATACAATTCTTCAATTTGATGAGATAACGTGATATACTGTATGTGCCTGCCCTCCTTTTTTTCATGGCTGATTTTCAACGATTTCTAACCCTATTGATTGCCTTTTTGTTCAAAATTTCAAAAATGTTGACCAAGTAACATAAAATAGAAAAGATCGAAACCTTTAGATATATCTTTGCAAGAATGACATGCATTGCCCACAACAGTCAATATAATGGTTGCTGGTTGTCATGTGTTGGATAGATGTGACGTTGGGTTAGGGCTGGGCGATTTGGCCTAAAAAAAAATCTCAGATTTTTTAAAGAAAAATTCGATTTTCGATTTTTTTTCAATGCACTTAAAAACAAATGCAGACATCTGACATATTGTCAAAGTGCAACCTTATTGCTGTGGTTGTTTATATGTTAAAATGCATATAAACAATCCAAAATAAGAAGTAAATGAGGCTGTCATTCAGCAATTTCAAGCTTTTACCCAGGTTTAAGTTTTCAAAAGTGCAACAGCAACTTCACAGTACCTGAAATGATCTGAGTAGGAACAGATAGCTCAGCGCGGATCTTTTGCCGAGTGGCAGTGTTCAGGTGAGGCGCTACGTTGGTGAAAGTACTCGCGACTGGGTACAACGTACCTTGCATCTAAAACTTTCAACAAGTGATTAAAGCCTCGCTTTTCAACAGAATAAACTGGCAACATGTCTGTGGCAATATAAGACGTGATGGCCTCTGTAATCGCTTTCCAACGCGCTCCATTCTTTTCAAAAGGCATTCAGTTTGTAAAGCTCTCAGGAAGTGTCACTTGCTTTTTAGCCGGCGTGCTAGAGCTGCCGTCTTCGTTTCGTAGCTGGTTACACTTCTCCCATTCTCCGGAATGTTTATTCTTCAGGTGCTGGAACAGATTAATTGTACTGCTGCTTCCGGTAGCAACAGCCTTTAAACATATTTTACAGCGAGGCTTCGTCTGTTGTTCGTCTGATGCATCAAAACCGAACCAGTTCCAAATGATTGAATTAGTTGTGTCTCTTCTCCTTGGAAGTGGCTCTTGTTTACATGCCGCCGCTGCCATGTTGTTTGTAATTGTGGTGCGCGTGGGAGGGGGCTGGCTCACATTGCGCTACGGAAACCCACAAGAAACGGAATGCGAAAAATGTCGAAAAACTCGAATTTGCAAAATAAAAATCGTTTTCAGCTACAAATTCGATAAATCGATTAAATCGATTTTTTGCCCAGCCCTACGTTGGGTGTGATCTTAATTTTACAGATGGAATAGGTATCAAATGCACATTTGGAACTTATGGAAATCAGCTAATACAGCTAAACAGAAAATACAGCTAATAATTCTATTCATATGCACAAAATAAAAGTGACCCTAGAGTAGTACATTATTCACCTTTTTTTCCTATTCTCATCTGTGCAGGTATTCCAGCAAGCATTACACAGACAACCAAACACAGCAGCACAGTATCTGCAGCAGATGTATGCCGCTCAGCAGCAACATCTCATGTTGCAAACTGCAGCCCTCCAGCAGCAGCACAGTCTCAGCACTGCTCAGCTTCAGAGCCTGGCTGCAGTGCAGCAGGTCAGCAAACCGCAGCCCAAAGCTTAGCATTGATTACATGATGATTGCTCAGCAATATTTTGATATGCCCGATTCTCTCTTCTTCTTATCCTTTGTCTCGAGACAGGCCAGCATTGCTGCCGGACGGCAAAGCTCGTCTCAAAACGGCACTACATCACAACAGACAGGATCCACTCAAGCTACGGTGAGTGTCTCATCATGATACAGTCTACATATCATGTCATTCACTCTCTATCAAAGATGATGTATTTTTCCAACAAAACTGTACCTTTGAGAAACCAGCTGATATTCATAAGTAGTCCATGATAAATGTCATAGTTTTCTCTCAACGTGAAATCAAGAACTTTGCAGATATTGCTTGTATGGTATTGTCTTGGGGTTTTATTTTTATTTTTATAAATATATTATATTTATATGTATATATATTTTTTTTAATATATATTTTTATCTCTATGACTCCATGTGTCACATAGTCCTTCTCTTTAATCCACAAGCAGTGAGTAAGCTACCAGTAAAAGCACTCCACCATCAACGTCATGTTAACACAACATTTAACAAATACTACATACAGTATTTCAGCTAATGTTAGTTTTTCCTCAAAAATATGGGGCCACAGGTAAGCAGAGTCCAACTACAAGGGCAGCTTTATAGTAGTGATATATTGCTAGAGATGCAACAACCACAAATTGAAGATGTCTTGACATAGATACCAGCAAATGCAAAGTTCAAAGGCAACTGTCAATATTTACTGTTTGTTCAACTCCTGTAGATCAACCTGACCACCTCTCCAGCTGCAGCACAGCTGATCAGTCGGGCTCAGAGCATTAGCTCTACACCTACCAGTATTTCCCAGCAAGCTGTTCTGCTGGGCAGCCCAGCTAGCCCAACCCTCACAGCTAGCCAAGCACAGATGTACCTACGCGCACAGATGGTAAGAATTCACAGACACTACTCAGCCACCAGCAGATACACAAGACTGACCATACATGCATTAACACAGTGTCATGGCAAGAATGAAGACATGCACTTCATGTCAGTTGTTTTCTTCAGGAGGAATAGTTTGTGTTCCACATGTCCTGAATGCATCACCACATCAGCGTTATAATGCCTTTGCTACGCCAGAATGAATGAGAATGGGTTTAGAGCATGCCCGTGACAAGCAGGGGATTTTGCCCCCAGAGTAGGTCAATGCAAAACGTCTCATTCAAGTCCGATTGTTTTGCTCGTTTCAAGGCCCAGCAGAGTAACCTTGTGCAGGTGGCTAGGAGCTTGGGCCGGGCCGTTCCTCTGTCTCCACAGCTCATTTTCACTCCTACAGCCACAGTAACAGCTGTCCAGTCAGAGAGCTCCACACAAGCTTCCTCACAGGTATTTAACTATAACAGCTTTGAAGTATGGAGTTTTCATTATTCTCATTCCGCAACTTACTCTCAGTCCAGCCAAAGTAACTGGTCTCAATTCCGCTTACCAAAAGTAGAATTGATGGCAGGATTCACAGCAAGTCAAAGAGGCATAGAATTTAGCTCTCATTTTTTTGTGCCCAGTGAGCTCAGTGCTTCTTGGGATTTTTTCTGAACTGTTTTGTCAATCACCCATGTTTTTGTCTTAGAATCAGATCCAGAACCTAGCCATCCGTGGCCAGCAGGGGGCGACTGTGACCGCCTCGCAGGCGCAAACCTTGCAGGCTCTCAGTCTGAAACACACTCCTGTGCCCATACAACCTGCCTCACTTATTAAAAGCTCAAATCAAGGCAACCAAGTGTCTGCAGCAGGGAAGGTTGTCTCCACGGACGGCCCCACAGAGGGAGGAAAGAAGGGCGAGTGTGCGGCTGTCACAGAAGTACGAGCTATAAACATGAGTCGGAGTGTCACAGCTGTCAGCACACAGCCTCTTATTGCGTCAGGTAAGATAAGGATTTTACAGTGAATATTTTGTGCACATATACACTTTTTTGTATAGTTAAACTGTAGCAGCGTCTTGCTTGAATGTCGTCGTCCCATCGATCCATTTTCCCATCCCCCCTCCTTGTTTGCACCAATCTTCTAAGACAGATTCCTCATACCAGGCAATAAAATCTGATTCTGATTCTAAATTATACAGAGAAAGAATTTTTACAATATTTCCACAGTCTCCTCACAAGTGAACAGCAACTTACTCTAATTCTTTAATGTTACCTGGCTGGGATAAGATCATCACTGTGCTGATGCTGCCAACTACAGACTCAGAGAAGTAAACGGTTGGTGAATGTTCAGTTTTACAAACAGGTGAAGCAAGCTAACCCATTCACAATTTTTTATGTGTGGGACATGTTTGCATTTGTGGCACATGTCTACTGTAGTGGTTGGTATATTTTGGTGGCCGGGTGTATGTGCCTCGGTGAGGGTTGGGGCCGGGGGGGGACGATAATGTGAGCGTGACTGCACAACTGGGTCTTTGTCTTGCTTTGTTGCGGTAATGGATGCGCACAAAATAAAGGGGAGATTGCAAGATTGAAATGTGGCTTCATGCAGCCCAAAAATTAACATCAGGTTGCCATAGCAGCAACTCATGAGGGGCAGGTGTGCCCATGGGATCCTTGGAAACTAATACATTGGATCAGGAGAGTACACGGCAGGCTGCTGGGAATGTGGAGCAGCATGGAGACATACAAGCATGGGCTCGAATGTAATGAATGGTCTGAAAGTATCGGAGACTGCTGATATGCAACCATTAACCACTGATTATTACCACTGATTATTATTAGAAAAGAGCAGTTATGACAATGGGATGTTGCGGATCCCATCTCTCCGTCAGATAACTTTTCTTGTCAGGGTCAGTTTGTTTGATTGTAAAAGGACACCTTTTCCTGTTAGGCTTTATTTTGTCTTGTATTTGGGTCTTTGTTACGGTAATTATTAGAGATATCTTTTTATGCTAATATCGGTGGGCCGATAATATCGGTGGGGCCGATAATATCGGTGGGCCAATAATATCGGCCCGATATTAGCATAAAAATGTAATATCGGTATCGGATTTTTTTGGTTTAAAACCGATAACATAAAAACCGATGAAAATACAACAATGCTTGCGTTACACTGAAATAGTGCCTATGCGCTCCTGAAGCGTTTACCGGCGCACATATCGGTATCGGCTGTTATCGGTATCGGTAAATTGAGAGTTGGACAATATTGGCATATCGGATATCGGCAAAAAAGCCAATATCAGACATCCCTACTTGGCACTATTTCGAGTGTTACTATATTGTGATTGCACTAATGTTTGATTTACCGTTACAGTAAACAGTATCAGACTGTTTTTTACGTGTTTATTGAATCGAGGAAAAGTTCCCCTCCACTATGTGATATAACTATTGCACTATATGTTAAACCTTGCTGTTGTCAAAACATAAACGAAATACTACGTCGATGACTTTACCTCGGGGAAAATAATAAAACAGCTGTTTATTCATTTTGGGAGTGAATGGAGTTGTCAGAACGCTGGTTTGTAATCTATTATGACCTATTATGACCTATCTGACTGTTTTGTTGACATTCCCTTTAGCGCAGTTTCATCTAATGGATGCATAACGTAACCCCAGCCTCTACTGTAGCGTCTATTCAATGCGCCTTATAATGCGGTGCGCCTTACAGATGGACAAAGTTTTAAATAGGCCATTCATTGAAGGTGCGCCTTATAATCCAGTGCGCTTTATAGTGCAGAAAATACGGTAATTCCATGAAATTATTTTGACAGTACCCTCTCCACCCCTGTTTTTTTTCTTGACTTCCTTTCCAGCATAGTTTTGGGTTATTTTGTCTTCTGGAATTATTATTGTTGACTGGCACAGAAAATTTATTATCCCACCAAGGTACAGCGCAGGTACAGTTTAATCCATCACAGGTTTAATCCATCACAGGTTGGTATTGGAGGGGACAAAGTTATCAGGTTAGGTAACAACAACAACAACAACAACAGCACTACTACTATTACTACTACTACTACTTGTACTACTACTTGTATTACCACTACTACTGATAATAATGATAGTAATAAACATTGTCTAATCTTTATATAGGCTTAACTTCTAAGTTTGTTGCATATTATATAGCAGTATTAGTGTAAGATAGTGAAATACTCTAAACCATTTTGTGGCATTGTGTGGATGGACAGGTCCCTTTGCATGTGCCTCTGCAATAGGCCAGCTATGACTGCGCACACCCTTTTCAGAACATGTGTGCAACATTCTCTAATGGTCCGACACCTACATTAAGGATAGTGCAACCAAAATTTTTGTACATGTGCACTGTACATCAAACTCCTGAAGTTGGCAGATGACACCATTCTCATCTGACTCATCTGATGAGGACCAATTCATTTCAAGGGGGGTGTCAGGAAAATTAGCCGGATGTTTAGCAGATCCTTCTTGTCATCATCAGAGAACACATTGGACAGGGGCGAATATTTAATCTTGCACCAATTCTTTTATCTTGCACCAGGAGGGTCAATTACAGCAAGGGAGGCAGTTCCAGCTCTGCACGCAGGTTGTCTAACAGTGGCTACTATATAGATATACTGTATGTGATTATCAGGTCTTCACGGGAGGTAGTATCTGTAGGAGGAGCAGGTCTCTCTCTCATTCTGTCGGTCTCACAGTGTCAGAACAGTCTCGGAGAACCAAGGTCTAGGAACACCCAGGCAAGGACAAGACAATATACTCTTTTAAGGTATGATTGACATCTGTCCTTATTATTGTTTTTTGAAGTGTTAAATACGGTCCCTAAAATGAAGATAACACGGACTTCTAGTTAGCAGGCGGACAATGAGGAGAGAATGAAGTGCAGTCACTACAGGAGGCTGACCACCTGGTGACCTGATTCAGGGAGAACAACCCAACGTTTAATGCTACGACAATGGTGAAGATAGCGGTGGATTTCAGGAGGCACACAGCTCCTCCAACCAATCACCCTATGTGAGTCCCGAGTCAACTGTGGACTCCTCCCACTTCCTGGGGACCATCATCTTAAAGGACTTAAAGGTTGGAGCTGAACATCAGCAAAAGCTGACAGCATACTTCATGCAGCAACTTAATGATGGGAATCTTCTTCACTGTCAACATTGGTGGCTACGTAGGTACTTCATTCATCCATTGTTCTATGCTCCAAGAAATTAAAGGCCCCATCAGCTCAGGGTGATACAGAAGATGGAAGATAGGTAGAAGATAAATTAACAATAGACAATATACAACATGCAATGGGAAAATAACTAAAATATTCACCATATACACTATTCCATTACAAATCAATATGGTAGAAGATTGTACAGTTTCATGGAGTAAACCATGCAATTCAGTTCAATTCAATTCAATTCAATTCAATTCAATTCAATTCAATTCAATTGTATTTGTATTTGTATTGCGCCAAATCATAACAGAAGTTATCTCAGGGCACTTTCCAAGATGGAGCAGGTATAAATCTACATAAGGAGATGGGCTCCATGGTGCAATTCGCAGACTCGTGAACAGAAGAAAACCTCATGTAAACTTGAAGGGATCTGGCACATAACTTAATTGGATGATTCTCTCTTAGCCTGGCAGGACAGTGTGAGAACCTATAAAAAGGCCCTCTGTAATGCCAGAGCTGCCTATTACTCCTCTTTAATCAAGGAAAATAAAAATAACCCAAGCTTCCTTATCAGCACCTTGGCCAAGTTAACTCATAGTCACAGCAAGGAGTCCCGGCTCCTCATGGATCATCATCCCCAGACAACAGAGATGGCGAAAGAGAGGAAGCAAGAGCGAGGCTGCAGGGCCGGCGCACTCGTGAGGCTACAGGAGCACGAAACTATGCCAGTGCTAGAGCGGCTACAGAGGCAGCCCTATAAACCACAGCTCCTCAACATCTTCCTTACCAAGATCACCAATCGATGAACTGAGGCTATGACTGAGGTTACCCATTTATACCTTTTAACATGCGCCACAACTCAGCACCCATCGTAATTTCATTACACAATGTGAATTGCTGTGACACAATAAAGATTCCTGATTCCTGATGCCCAGGGTCCTTCCAACCTTGTCCATGCCTAGACAGCTACTCCCCTTTTGACCTCCCTGCATTAGCCAAGATGATTTCCTCAGCCAACTCAACAACCTGTATGTTAGACGCTGTTCCAACTGGTCTGTTCAAAGAGATCCTTCCCTTGTAAGGAACTTCTGCACTTATGATTACCGTATTTTGCGCATCATAAAGCGCACCGGATTGTAAGGCGCAGTCTCAATTATGGGGTCTATTACTGTACTTCAGCCATACATAAGGCGCACCATGGTATTTAGTGCGTAGTAAAACAAGGTAACGGAAGCGAAACGTGTTTGGCTCAACTTAATTCTATTTTTTGCCATCAAACATGCCGGGTTCCCTTTTGTCATTGTCGGAATCGGTCTCATTCAGCAATGATGCCAGCTCTCACGAATGCTGGGACAACAGTCAAAGCAGATACCTTTGCCCAGGCATCCACCATCGATTCACATATGGTGGCGTAACTCAACCGTCGCTGCCTCCCAGTCTTAGTAAAAGTGTGTTTGCTGTCTCTCATCCATCGATCCCAGAATGCTCGTAACTTGACTTTGAATGCCCTGTTTACACCTATGTCCAGCGGTTGGAGTACTTTTGTTAATCCTCCCTGAATGATGGCAAGCTTTGAATTCATTCTCCTGCCTCCTCCACCTCTGAATCATAGATTAGCTGATTTTGAATTCTCTCACGGCAGCTCTATTCCCATTTACAACCGCGAAACTGATAGCCGGTTGTTTGAATTGTGCATCATGGGCATGTCTCTTTGCTGATACCATTTTTGGGGGTCCTTAGCCAAACAAATGTTGTTTGGCACTCTGGAGGCGTGGCGGGGGCAAGCCTACGTACTGTGCATAGTTTTACGTAATGTTCTCTAATTGGTGTACCGCTGCAAGTGTACGTAGTTGTGTAGTGTAGTGTAGTGTACGTATTAAGTCCCTATGTCGGCAGGAAATAGTCTGACATCAATCAGGCAGAGCGCTTACTAAAATTTGACAACATTTTTACAGATTTTGGACCTCAGCGCGCACATAAGGCGCCCCAGGTTGAAAGGCGCACTGTCGATTTTTGACAAAATTAAAGGCTTTTGAATGCGCCTTATCGTGCGGAAAATATGGTAATGTACCTCTGTTGGTTAGCTAGCATACCACAGTCTTTCAAAGTTCAGTGATGTTTTAGTTCAGATGTTTTAGCTTACTATGCACCTATCTATAACCCTCCTTTATTCTTAAAAATCCTGGAGAAAGTTGTTGCCAGTTATGCCACTACCTACGGAGCAATTGTTTATTTGTGGAATTTCAGTCAGGTTTCAGAATGCATCACAGCACCGAGACGGCACTGGTCCCGCCTCTGTGCGTTTTCTTCTGGATCTCAGTGCTGCATTTCAAACAATCGACCATCAGATCCTCCTACAGAGGCTAGAAGGTCTGATCTGCATCAAAGGAACTGCCTTAAGTAAGGGATGAGGTGCCCCCAACCTCCGCTTTGCATATTGGGAGGACGGGGGCATCTCTCGGTGAAACAACAATGATTGACGACAAGTACATTATCCCACTTATTACACGGCTTAAAACATTAATCAACAAGACAGTTGACAGAAAAAGTCCATGACAGTGCTGCTTTTGTTTTTCTGCAATAGTGTAGGCAACTTTTGTCTGTGCAAGAAAATAGTGCCTTCAAGGCTTTAGGTACTCTGCTGTCTATAAATCACTTGAATGGGTAAAACAAAGGCTCACTGGTCTATTTAGAGTCAGTATTGACATGAAGCTCAACATTTCCGTTGAAGGCTATGTTGGACAAGGTGAATTGGACATTTCTGGGAACTTTGAAGTTAACACTTTTGTCATTTCCCCCAATGTGTGTTTGTAGCTGCGGCTAGAAGCACACGTTTCATACTTACCAAGGCATCGAAAGTTTCATACTTCCCAAATATGTTGAAATTAATATCAAAATTGTCCATGTTTGTTCTGTGAAGAAGCATAATGCGGGCAACAGTACGTAAACAACACAGCGTGGAACTAATAGCTGATTGATATGAGGTTCCACTAAGAGGCTTTCATCTCTCTGCGGTCCGTTATCCGACAATAATGACTGCACACGTGACTGATAATGGCCAATCAGAATCAAGCATTCACCCAAGCTGTGTAATAAGCTGGTCAAAGTCATATCTACCTAATTGACTTCAGTTTGTACAGGTTAACAACGTGTCTTCTGATCACACTAGGGTTAGACGTGGTGTTCCACAAGACTCCATAGTCGGACCAATTCTTTTCACCCTATTATGCTTCCTCTAGGTGGTATCATGAGAAAACACTCTATCAAATGTCATTGCTCTGCTGACAATACACAACTGTATCTATCAGTGAAGCCTGAGGAAAACAACCATCTGGCTAAACTTCTTGCCATAGGGACTTAAAACGTGGATGACCTGTAACGTTCTGCTGCTCAATGCAGCTAAATTTGATGTTATTGTTGGTCTTGAGACCTTAGAAACTCATTGTGTAATGATATCAGTACTTTAGATGGCTTGACCTTGGCCTCCAGCACCACTGCTAAGATTAGGCACATGCTGTCACTGAGTTAGGAAGTAGGCCACATCTCCCCAGTGTTACCCTCTCTGCACTGGCTGCCTATAAAATTGAGAATGTAATTTAAAATCTTTCTCCTCACCTACAAGGCGCTAAATAATCTGGCACAATCACATATTAGAGAGCTGATTGAGCCTTATCGTCTAACAAGAGCTCTGCGGTCCAAAAACCGCAGGGTTACTGGTGATTCCTAAAATTGGTAAGAGTAGAATGTGGGGCAGGGCCTTTAACTGTCAGGCTTTAACTGTCATGGAACCACCTTCCAGCTTCAATCTGGGGGTGGACACCCTCACTACTTTTAAGAGTGGGTTAAAAACGTTCCTCTTCGATAAAGCATTTAGTTTGACAGAACTATGTTGCCAGAATTAGACGATGTACTGAGCTTTTCTCTCCTCCACCTCTCTCTCCTCTCCTCTCTGCCTCACTTGCTTCCATCCTTCACCTGCAACCATGTGTTGTAAATGCATGTTATTTCTTGGGGCTTCTTCCCCGGAGTCTTTGTCTTGTGCTTTATTAACCTGCACCTGCAGCTAGAAAATGACCAGTGATGACAAACCTCCAAACATCGAAGTCCTGCTCCCGATCGGCATGCTGTGCATCTACTGCTGTGCATCCCTACACCTGTGCATCCCTAAATTTGTCTGTGTCTCTCTCTCTCTCTCTGTCTCTCCCCCGTCTTCTTTCAGCCCATTTGGTCAAGGCAGTTGGCCGCCCAACTGCAGCCTGGCCTGCATGAGGTTTATTCCCTTTAAAGTGGAGTTTTTCCTCGCCACTGTTGCTAGTGGGGGATATGTTGGGTCTCTATATGTTCATTTTACAGACTTTGACTGCTTATACTGTATGTTGAAGGGCTCTACCTGCTCTACAGGGAAAGTGCCTTGAGATAACTTCTGTTAGGATTTGGAGCTACACAAATAAAATGGAACTGAATTGAATTGAAACATTCAAATTCTATGGGATAAGCACACAGAGACCCCCGATTAACAACAGTGACAAGGAAACAATCCCTTTTAATGGGAAGAAACGAAGAGCAGGCCAGAATGTGGGTGAGAAGGAACTAGAGTCTCAGAGAGGAAAGAGGACTTTGGGTCCATCCTCACCTTCTCCATCATAGAATGGTATGCTGCAGCCTCCAGGGACAGGGACGGAAACATGTTGTGACCCATCATTACATCTGCAGGATAAAGCTATTGCCTGGAAGTCATCTTTGCTTGAGGGCCTGTACTCTGCCAAGACCCGAAGACGAACAGCAAAGATAATAACCGACCCATCCCTACCCAAACACAAGTGTTTCAGATCCTCACCTCCAGCTAGAGGTTGAGATTCATCAGGGCCAAAACCTCGTGGCACAAAACCAGCTTTCTATTAGCCACAAACCTCATGAACACCCTCGTCCCCCATGCCAATGCACAAAACTCACAGATGCCAGTGACATACAGCACACTGCACAGCTTCCAGCCATTGCGGCTGTGTTTAAATGAGTATGTTCTGTACATGTACATAATGTATCGCTTTATTCTAGGTTTCATCTTTGCACAAAATTAATCAAAGCAAAGTCCTTTGATGTCATACCTGGCGATAAAACCAGATTCTCACTCCCAGGCCACAGAAATACTACAGAACCACCAAAATACTACAGATTTTCAAAAATGTTTTGACATTAAGAAATCAACGTTTGCAGAAACACTTTCAACATTGAAACATAGATCGTCTAATGATTGACAAGGCATGAATACAAGAGTATGCTCTCTCCTGTTTAGTACAACACAAATATTTCATTACTCCACCATGTTTCTCCATATGCACAGGTCAACAGATAGTACCTAATGCAATGTTAAATCAATCAACCGATAATTTATCTCAATCTCGGTCAACAGTGTGATGTTACCCATTCAAAACACATCTGGCATATTTTTCTCAGTGGCTACAGATGATGGTGGTCCTTATTCTATGCACATCTGCCTGTAGGACCTCACTGCTGGGGTCCATCTTCAAAGCAGCTTCATAATCTTGAAGTGCTGCAGAAATATATTCAAAAAGAGGCTTAAGTCTCACTCATGACACTGAAGAATTCTTATACAGATATACAAGACAGAGAAATTAGCTAGTTGGAATAGTTTTCATATGCAATTTAACAGTAACATTTGAAAACTTCAGATGAGATGCAATAAATTAAGTTAATGACACTACTGAAACATGAAAAAGATGGCGATAAGAAATCTGTGGAATCTCATGATAAGCACAACGTTCAACAAACAATTCCCAGTAATGACGAGAGGTATGAAGAAAAGTGTGCAAGCAGGATGGCATGGGTGGAGTACAGTGTCGGGAGTGCTCTGTGATAGGCTAGACTGAACGTTAAGGATTATTCGATGGTGGTTAGACATAATGCCCCACAATGTCCCATAATGTTTGGGACAGTGGCTCTGTCTAGGAGCCAGGACGCTAAGATGGAGGTGGCAGGGATGAAGTTCCTGAGCTTGTTTTTGGGTGCAACAAGGCTAGACAGGATTAACAGGGTCTTAGTCAGGTGTCAAAGTATCAAGGCAATTAATTGAGCTTGACTATAAAAACACCCTTGATGTGAGAGGATATGAGAGCTGTTGTTCCTTCAGGTTGATATCTGCTTTATTTAATATATCAAATAGATATGTCAAATAGCCAATAATTTGAACCGAATCATGAGTCCAAGCAAAGGCTTAAAAATAATTCTATCTGCTCATCTTAAGTGGCCTTGGCTTTATAAATGATCAAGGCATAATGCTAGTGTATTTGCTGACATTGGTAAATTGAGGCCTTGTGCTGGGATTATGGTAAGTAATCTTGGCCACCATCAAGGCCAACAACCATGTTGCTATTTTGTTGACACTGTAAAACAATAATGGAGGATATTCTGAGGCACAATGTGTGTCAGACCTTCTGTATATAGCTTCAGAAGGTAGAAAGCACAACCACGGCGGACATGGGCTCTCGCTCGAGCAGATGAATTGGCATTGATAGCTGGTGTCAACAGATCGAGTGCCTACAAGGAAATGATAAAATCTGGTAAAACACACTGCACACTGTACAGTCTCATGCATTGATGTCTGTCTGATTTTTTGCCAAAGCCACACTCATGTATTCGTGTTAACATGGTAATGATAATAGTATGTATTCATGAGAGGGGTGTGACTTAATGGGAACTATATGCCTTGGCTTCCCCAAACTGCAGTGGCAAGTGGTATGGGGATCAGACAGGTAAATAAGGCACATTGTTCCTTGCAAATTATTGTTTGCCCTGTATAGTCATTTGTTGTGGCTAGGTCGATCCAATGCTAATTACTGGTATGTTGATCCACTGTTGGCACAATATCAGTGTCACTGAAGTGTCTATAAAGTGTCTGTTTCTCTCCTCTGTGCACTTCTGGCTGTTTGTGTAGGTGCTGCTGCTGCTGCAACAATGCAGTGCATGCACACTTTGCGGCTCCTCCACTCTTGACTTTCAATATTGTACTATAGCAACTGTGGCTACAGTGGGATAAATGTTCCATTGTTGCAGCACAAAACCTGGATGCTCGTGTGATTCTGCATTCACCTTTGCTATCTAAAAGATATTAAGCATTTGGGATTTAATTTCAGGACAAACCTAAAATGCACTATTTGCTTTAAAGGTGAAGTCGAGGTGACCTTCATTAAACTTTTGTATGCACGTATGTGCAACTGTTCCATTTGTCTGTACTTTTTGGACAACAAGCTGTTCTCTAACTAGGAGAACACACACACACACACACACACACAATATCTACACACAGACCTTTGAGGAATCACTGATAGCCTTGTGAAGGTTCTTCTGCTTTAGATGACAAGCAGCCCTATTGGAGTACAGGGCTGGAATATTTCCATTTAGCTTGATGGCAAGAGAGTATGCATTCATGGCACCCATGTAGTTGCTGGCTGCAAAACATTTGCTGGAACACATGGATATTTTATATCATAAACACTGTTATGCAGTTCATTGACAGTTTAGAACTTGACAACTGATTTTACTCACTCCCCTTTCTCTTTCAGCCAATCAGGATTCCTCTCTTCTTCCGTTAAGTCACTCAGTTTATCAAAAGTTGCATTTACTTCATATCTTGATTGTTTTTTCAGCCACTGCAGAAAAAGATAAACCTAAGAATCATTCCACATATAAACATTTGCATCTTATGATAAAACTGATTGCTGGTTTGAATTCAAGGGTACTTGAGGGAAGTTCATGAAAATCGAAAACAACATATCTGAAATTTGGAAGCCAAAATTGGCACGGCAAAGTACCACAGGAACAAAACTCTGTCACCTCTTCTTCCTGCAACACTTTTGATTCCCTTAGGGCTGTTGGGAACTCTCGGGGAGTAAATGTGATTTGAATAGTCCCAGCATTTCTTAATGTAGGCAAATGGTCATGCTCGAGGCTCCTTATTTTTTCTTTGCAGTCTCTTTTCTTGAATTCGGACTCTCCATCATTTGTCTCATTTTCCTTTTCTCTCTGCTTTGGTTTCCACACTTCCATTTCTGCTGTTGCATTTGCATGTTCAGTGTCCTTCATTTTCCTCACAGACTCTCTTTCCTCATGTTCAATCTGAGAAAGTGACAACAGAGAAGCAGAGGCAAAAGAGAAATGTCCAAATTCAACTGAGAAAGCACTGAGATCCCCTGGCACAACTTTTCGATGTCCCCCCAGTTTCAGAGTTTTGTCTGCTAGTCAGAGTATCATCTGCCTATGTAAAATCCTCCTCTACTCTGGGGGATCAACTCATGCTCCTTCCTCTCTTTGAAATACATGTTAACTGCAGCATTTACATAACCTTTGCAAATTCACCTACAATCTGTTTCAGTATCGAACTACCCACCCCACGGCCACCCATGCTCTGCGTGGCTGTGTCTTCCTTGGGAATATGGCAAATGCTAAATTATGTACGAGAGATACAGTACACAGCTGCTTTTCAGTTGTCTGTGTTTAGGACACCTGAGGAAAGTGCCTTTGGAGGGAAGACAGGGAGGTTTCCACACAGGCCTGGGGGTACACAAGGATGCCCTAATCTGTATTAAGTAATGTAGATGTCAAAAGAGCTTTTTGAGTCCCCTTGAACTGTAAGTGCACGATCCAACTTTGAATAAGGAGATAATATTGTATGGATTGATGCACAAGCTTGTGTGCAATTAAGAGTGTGAAAAATTATTTTAGCTAAAGAAATGAAAATTAGCGATTCGATCATAGTTTACAGACACAAATTGAGACCCACTACAGTCCAGTGTTCGGGAGTTATTACCTTCATCATTGTTTCCAGTGCATATTTTCTTTCTGCCCCTTTTCTCTCTGCTTTAGCCTTGGACTCTGCAGCAATCTTTTCTTGATATTTTGCCATTGCCCTTTCTCTGATCTCCTTCATTTGTTCTCTATTGTCTGAAACATATTAAAACAGGGACTCCTTTTTTACTGCTGTTTATTGAATTGTTATTCAGCTACTTAAACAAATAAATACAGGCACTGAAAAATGGGGTCACACACAGATTTTGCTTTTTTAAGCAACATTACCAGTAAACACCAAACTCAACCGTTTCTCAGTTCCTGACAGTGTAAGAACTGTATTATTATATGACTTACCACTCACACCCCTCAATCCCCCGGCCCCACTACTTTCGCTCAGGACCCAAAGTTCATGACAGCAGGTGAGGGTAGGAATGTAGATCGACTGGTAAAAAGAGAGCTTTGCGATTTGGCTCAGCGCCTTCTTCACCACGACGGACCGGTTCATCAACCACATCACTGCCGCCACTGCACCAATCTGTCAGTCAATCTCCTGTTCCATGCTCGTAAACAAGACCCCAGGATACCTCCTCCATCCTCCACTTGAGGCAGGATCTCGTCTCCGACGCGAAGGGTGCAAACCATCTTTTTCTGGTCCATCACCATGACCTCATGGCCAACATCCCTGTCTGCCAGTCCAGGGGCGCTGTCCCTGACTGCCATGCGTTGTTGCAGAGGCATGTCAGCCATGACACACCAGACATGCCCTGTTCTCCCCAATCCCGTCTGGAAAGAGATACCGCAGTCTCAAATCCAGAACAACAAGATTTAACAATAGCTTTTATCACCATGCCATCATCCCCATTCATTCCACCTGACACTGATTGACTTGCCACTCACATTCCTCACCTC
>OMPJ01028169.1:0-28601 GCA_900312935.1 Carapus acus
AGAGGTTACACGTCATGTATGTGTATGTGTCACGCTCAACAGGAGTTGTGAGCCAAATGTGCCAAGGACCTCAAAGGCGAGACAGAGACAGTTCGTATTGGGCCAAAACACAGTATTTTATTTTCTCATATAAAGGTCTTCCTTAAAGACGGTTCTGAGAGAGGAGGAAGGAGACACTGGGTTTGACGTTGAGTGAGCCTGGAACAAAACAAAGTGGGAAAAAAGTTTTAATATGAAGAAAACACAGATCTGCTTGCACGTACAAGCTCAGCATTGGCATGTGGTTTCCACTTTGCCTTCACACAGCACTGTGAAATGGGAGGAGACTTGCTGGATACACAGTTGAAACCCACTTGATGAATTACGCTTAAGCTTATTTTCTATGCGCAAGCAGGCCTTTGTGATCTTTGTGAGCAGTTGGATGAAGTGGATTGATTGGGCAGTTTTGGCCGTAGAAGTTTGGCCTGTTCTGGTCGTGGAAGAACAGCAACAGTCTGGAGGTGTTTCTCCAAAACCCACCTCGAGAAAATCAAAGGCTTTGTAGCATGAAACTTATCAAAGCAGGGACCTATCCTAAGTACACACAGCGTGTAGTTGGCCAAAGGGGAAAGAAATGGCCGTCCACAGCCTACACATAGAAGCTTCCGCAATGGTGTGTGGTTTTCACTCTGATTACACACAGTGAGACGGTATGAGATGAGCCACACGAGCTACAGGACACTTAAGAGACAGTAAAATACAGAGACCATAAATGAAACGGGACACAGTTTCTTTCAGTCCTACACTTTGTGTTAAAATAACCAAACCGATTCATATTTGTTGCCATATCTGGTGCTGTTAAGAAAAAAAAAAGATAGATAGAATTGCCTCTCAGCAATGAAACTGATGGGTTACGTGACAGTGGAGGGGAGATGGTGGATGTACTGACAGAGCATGTGGGGGCTGGTGGTAGGCAGATGCCAGGTAAGAGGAGAGGAGGAAGACTGTAGAGAGGGTTCATGGATGTACAGCAGGACAACATGAGGGCAGTGGATGTTTCAGCTGTTGATTGAAAGGACAGAAAGCAACACCTGAAAGGAGCAGCCAAAAGAAGAGGATAAAGTTGAATGAATATCAACAAAAATTCTACTGCCAGAACTACTACTGTTACTTTGCCTCACACATGAATGTTGAATGATGATGACAAGGATGTTGACGATGACTTTATTATTTCATTATATCAATAACAACAACAACAATGATTCTCAGGGACGATTAAGTTTTTTCAGATTTTCCCATTACTAAATTGTTTTAGGGTTTCCAAGTACTGCATCAGTGAGACTCAAAATGATTTTCTGTCAAAGAATGACATCACACACACCCACACACAGATCCACTCAAGCCTTGACAGAGGCGTAAGCACTTTCTCCCTCAGCCACTGCAATGTGTCTTTTTCCAACGCCATCCAAGTCCCTCCTCAAAAACATTGGTTGAGCGTAAACCAACTGGTCTCGGGCTCCCTAAGGAAACAGCCACATGTTGGGTGTCAAATGGAGACGCAGCATCAAACAGTTTTGAGGACGTAACAAAAACCAGAGATAACTTGACTGTTGTGTTAATTTTGCGTCAATCCATTTACAGGTTTTATTCACTTTACACAGCTTTTTAAAGCTTTTCATTTTCTGCCAGGGGCAGTCATTGAAATAAGTTAACTTTGGTTCATTTCAATAATGGTTTTTGCTAGGATTAGGGTTGGGGTTCAAAAAGGTTAGGGATTTTTGGTTCATTTCAATAATGGTTTTGGCTAGGATTAGGGTTGGGGTTCACAAAGGTTAGGGATTTTTGATTTTTCTAATTGTGAAGATTCCTCTTACCTCTTGTCCTTGCTGATTAACACTGGTGGAGGCCTCTGCATTTCAAAATCAACAAGTGATTACAAGTCAATGATTAAAACTATTTCTCAGGGTTTCATTCCAGAATCAATAACGAACAAAATGTTGAAGGCTTAGGCATGAAATGGTGTGAAAAACTGTGTGTGCGACTAAGTGAGGTCTCTTACTCTTGCGGGGACATTTCTTTCTCTTGATGGTGTAGAAGAGGAAAAAAATCAAAATCCAGCTAACAGTCAACACAGCAGATAAGAAAAGTAGAATTGGACTGACCTCCTGCACACCATCTCCTGAAAGTGAGGAGGCACAATTTATAAAAAAAGATGTAAACGAAATTGTGAATAATAGACAAGTACAGTTGTGCTTTTACAATTATGGATTAATTTGGATGAGAATGAATGACTTTGTCACAGCCACAAAAACTGTCGCGTAAGGAGGAGAACATGTTTACCTTCCAATTTCATTCCGTTTCCGAACCAAATGTGTCCACATGTGGCCACGGCACAATAAAATGTCCCAGCATCAGACGAGGAGACGGTCTTGGAGAAGTAGTGGACACAGCCCTGTGGAGGGACACTCTCACCTTGTGTCTCACAGTCAGCCCTGCCCTCGCCAGCAGCATAAATCCAGCTGGGATGAGACGGATCTGACGAGGCTCTGAGCCAGAACACACTTTTCTCTGCTGGACAGCGTTTGTCCTCAGGAGCGATTTGGACGGAACACTGCAGAGTCACTGCCTGTCCTGGACGTGCTGGCTCGATTGGAGACGTTTGAATGACGGCAGTGAGACCAGGATCTGGTCCTAAGTGAATTTGAATAATTCCAGTCACTTTTATTGACCCCAAAAAGAACAACAAGTGATGTTAAGTTGCGTTCACCGAGTCGGTTTCAATCATTGGAAAAAAGTAAATCACAACTGTTTGATTCAAAGTTTAAAAAAGAAAAAAAAGCAAGGATTCCTGCCAGAATTCTGCATTTACCTTTGATGTTTAGAAAAGTTGCGCTCAGAAATGTCACATTGAGCGTTTCTACTCTCATACAGCAGTAAACTGCAGAATCCCCCATCTCAACCTCTGTAATGTGTAAGACAAAAGCTCCAGACTCTTGTTTTGTTAAAAGGCGAGCAGTTCCATCATCGCCATCATAATCGAAGCTGAAGGTTGCTCCTAAACATTCTGGAAGTTTTCCCGGAGCAAATCTAATCCAAAAGAGATTTGCCACAGACTGCTGACGCGTGCATGTGAGAGTCACAGTTTGTCCAACTTGAACAGTTTTTATTTCCAATTCTGGAGCTTGTTTGCATTCTGTAAGACATACCAATGACAGTGGAATCAATGTGAAAAACTCAAACCAACTCAGTCACAGATACCTTTCTCAGAAAAAAAAATACTATACTCACGTCCAGCACGTAGAATAACGACGAGAAAAATTATGACCAGCATCTTCTGATAGATTCTCCTTTGACTGCTGACAGATGAGCCGTTCTTATTCATTGATATAAAATGGGAGAGAACATTTGCAACAAATCAGATTGGACTGCTGAGGGTATGTTTTTGTTTTGTGCGACGCCCACCCGAGCGGAAATGATCTCAACCAAATTTTCCAGCCAATGCGTAGTTGACAACATGACAGGGGAGTGTTGTTCAATCCTCTCTCACAAGCGGACCACATTGTCGTCTGCAGACGAGGAATGATTGAGATTAATGAGATTATATCCAGTCTTGGCTAATGGAGGCCATAGCAATGTTCCTTATTTGCTTTCCACATGCTGGTTTGGTTCACTGGGACTCTTCAGCAGATTGTTGGTTAAATTTACCTTTGATTCTGTTCCTAACACGAGGTCATGTCTCAATGTGTAACATCATGCTGAAACGTGAAATTACTAAGGACAGAGGACCCATCAGAAGACCCCATGTTGGAGACGATCATATTACATCACCTCCCCTCCGTCTTATGCTCCCTCCAGTGAGGTTGATAGTCCCCAAACGACAAGACCACAACAACAACAGACTACCCAAATACAGTGTCTGATGCCAAAATGGTGCAACACTGTGTATAGAAAAGTGGACGATTGGGCCTAATACGGAAAAACAAACCTTCACTGCTTCTAAATGAGCCATCCCTACAATGTGAGTGTTGGTCTACAATCTGCATGTGCATGACATGGGCTCATCTTCTCTCCCTTGTTTTCAGTTTTCAAGTAGGGCAGTGGCCAGTACACATGAAGAGGCGTGATTGGCAGCTCATTTCGATGTTGATCCATGATTTAAACATCAGTCAGATCAATCACCGCAGGAGTAGAACTGAATTAATGGTGCGGATGCCTCGCCAGGCCTCTGTTACTCACAACACTTTCTGTTGATGTCCAAAGGCAGGTCGATTCTGAGTCAACAAAAGTGAGAGAGACACCAAATCACAGGCGTCACAAAGAAGCTTAGTGGTAGGGTGTCGTTTTGCAATTTGTTTCCTACCCATACACAACATTTTGAAGAGCAGCATTGATAGTCGCACAATCAAAAATAACCTCAAGGACGCTTTGACATTGGGCCTGGAAGTGGAGTCTCAAGTTGTGTACAAGGTGCAATGACTGATATCCAAGAATTTCAGGATCCACCTGTCAGGATCCCCGCCTGGGGAGACAGTTTGCTGTCAACCCCTGCTTGGGCCTGGTTGAACTGTTTCCTTGCCACATGTACTTGGGGGCACATTAACGCCCTTTTTAGGACCTCGGCCTCTTGCTCACACACACCCTTCAATCAGTGTGAGTGCCTGTTAGCTATTGGGCCTAAATGACAAGGTTTTAAGTTGCTGTCCATTGGTTTCTTGGGTTGTCGGATGGTCGTGGTTATTTTGCTGGGTGGTCTAAGCCTTTGTCCCACAGCTTTGTGAAGAACATCAACGTGTGCTCAACCGCAGCGAAAATCCACAAACAGTCTCTATTCTACAGAGGATGGCTTGTCACAACAGATGTCTGCAGATACTGACCCACATCATAGAGACTTTGCAGAGACATGTCCTGTAGCAGCTTTTGCCCAAGTTCTAGCCTCACCCAGACAGCATTCACCAGCCACACATTGAAATTTTGATTGCTAACAAACACCCGCTCAGCTGTACCAACTTCCACATGGATAAGCCAGTAAGAACTATGACAGTGTGACAGATGTTCATCGGGTGCAGTCAACTATCCATAGGATCTACCGGGTTAGAAGATGAGGGAGATGCCGGTGGTAGTTCATGCCATGTCTGAGATCTTTGACCACCTAAGTACAGCATTTGTGTGTCTGCAGCACTTGTTTGACACTGGAGCTTGAGAAGACTTGAAAGCCTGTGTAGAGTGGATATTCGTGCATGTACTGTATATGTGCGTGCGTGTGTGCTGTGACGGCCCCCTGCCTGGCGAGGCCTGCTGGGTGTAGATAGGTGTTTCTCCCTGTTGTGTGTGTGTGTGTGTGTGTGAGAGAGAGAGAGAGCCCCTGGCCAGGCTCCCAAGGGTTTAAAAGGCCCCCTCTCATTCCCTCTCATCCACCCTGTCTGCACCACAACCTTTCCCTGGTTGGCTTTGGCCTGGTATAGTTGTGTTCTTTCATACAACAGCCCACACTCCACATTTTCCACTTATCCACTTGCAGACACCCTAACACAGTACAGATTCACACATCACATTACTTAAGAATGTTTTTTTGGGTTAATTTATGTTAGCAAATCACTAAAAGGAAAGTTTTTAGCCCACCCTCAAAAGTAGTGAGAGTATCCGCTCGCCAGACTAAAGCTGGAAGATTGTACACAGGAGAGTTAGATAGTTGATAGTTAAAGGCTCTACCTCCCCCTTCTACTCTTAATGATTTTAGGAATCGCCAGCAACCCTGCGTTTTTGGTTCGCAGAGATCAGGATGGATGATAAGGCACAGTCAGCTCTTGAAGGTATGATGGTGCCTGATTATTGAGTGCCATGTAGGTGAGGAGAATGATTTTAAACCCTGTTTATAGAGCAATAGTGGCTGTTGTCCATGAGGTGAATAAAGTTCCACTTTCTCCAAATGCTGTATTTCTGCTCCCACTCTGCCCTTCATTAGGTGAGGGTTAACTTGTTTGCACACCCCTAGTGTAGCTTCAGTCTGTTGTTCGATTGCAATTACACATTTTGAGAGGTCTCTTCATCCTCAGACATAGCTTGAGTCTGAATTTGCAATGTACGTTGCAATGTTATCTATGACACAGAGCATCATGATGTCGGGAAATGATTGGCAGGAACCAAATGCAGTGCAGGAGTGCAGCTGTCGCTGTTATTTATTTTAAGTCCAGATCCAGAATCTGCAAAACGTACAGTGCAATAAAGGCAGACAGACATGAACAGAATCTGTAGAATCAATCTCTAGACAAAACACAGAAACAGTGTCGGCAGTGTCAAAAAACAGGAAGACAGACGTGTTGGAAAACAGGCTACCAGAAAAGTTCAAATATAAAATAACTGATATGAGAAAACGCGTGCCACGACACATCACACAACACATTCTTTAATTTCCTGGATGGCATTTTTGGCTGCGGTGTCTCGGTGATCTTCGACGCGGCCTTTACCACTCTCTGCAGGCTTTTGCTGTCCTTTGCAGTCAAGTTGCCATACCACGCAGTGATGCAGGTGACTCAATCACGCAGCTGTAGAAGTTGCTGAGGATCTTAGGTGACATGCCAAATTTCCTGAGCTTCCTCAAGAAGTACAGCCGGTGTTGAGCCTTCATCACCACCTGTGTGGTGCTCAGTGTCCAGATGAGGTCATCAATGATGTGGGCCCCCAGGTATTTGAAGCTGCTCACCCTCTCTACTTCAAGATCACGGATAAACAGTGGCTGATGAGGTCCCCTTTTCTTCCTTATGTCCACTATCAACTCTTTTGTCTTGTCAGTGTTGAGAGTTACCAGACTTTCCATCCATCCATCCATCCATCTATCCATGTAGTGCGCAAACAACCACAGAATATCAAGCTTGCTACATATTAGTCAATTTGCAGTGTCAAACCTCGAATCAGTTTCAAACATTCAGACAATTTTCTCTCAGGTAATGACAAAAACTGACTTTTTTCTGTGAAAAATATGTGTATTTTTTTCAGCACTTACAGTACATCCAGCAATGAGTGACAATGACCAAACTGCATAAGCATCCTCTGGTTCATTCTTAAACTGTTGGCAGATAGCTGAACGTCAAAGCATTAAAATGAATTGGGGGAGGAAGGGGGGGTAAAACTAGGCTGCACCCATTCTGATTGGATTGCCGGCTTTATTGGTTTTTGCAGCTTTCCAGGGTGGAAATGGTGTCGAACATGTGTCCAAGCCTACATTTCAGCAACAACATGAGCAGGTGGGGTCACTGAGTCCATCCTATCTAATACATAGGATAGCACTGAACGTACACACTGCTGTCTGTAGAGAAAGAACAGTCAAGCAATGTTCTCGATGTGCTTTGTTCTAAACGGTTGCTCTCAATTTTGAGCACCTTGTGCCTCAAGTCTGATCTGGCTCATTGGGGCATCCCAGCTTTGACATGTTGAAATATAAGCATCTTATTGAAGACAAGTTCTCCAAGTTTGTATACACGTATAAACTCACAGGGTATGTTTATGAGTATATTCACCTCTTAATTTACCTCAGCAACAGCATTGGGTTAGGGTAGCATATGGGTGTAGATGGATGACATCATTAAGTTCCTGCCCTCTGCTGGTGGAGAGCTACAGACTGGCATAAAGGACTGTCTGGGTGGAAGTCCATCAGCTCTCCTTCAGTCCAACATAACCGAGGCAACTCTTTTGACCTACGAGGACTTTCCTCTCGTAGCTTCTCCTCCTACATTATATGTGACATCGTTTTTTGAGGAACTTTCCAAACACAGCACCATGGGTTTCATGCAGATATGCAAACAACATATTTAAAAAAAAAAGGGCTTTATCAGCCATTAGCACGATATGTATGTTTTGTCGCTCCGCATTGAACTTGAGAACAGTCTCAGGTACCCTAACCCACATAGGCTGTAATGTTGGGCTTTTGTGTGGCTTTTCTGTCAGAAAGATGTGAAATGACGCAGACTTCCTGTCATGTTCTCTGTTTTAAGGTTTGACGGTGGGTGGACTGTTGCACCGGAATTGGATGCACCTACTATTTAACACCACAGCAGTCCACCGATAATGCACTTAGAAAAATAGTTTGGTCCAGTATCACTTTATCAGTTTTGTTACAAGTTTTTGTCACACATTTAACGGACTTTGTGGTAACAAAGCTGTATTTATCTGCATTGGGAGGCTGTAAGTCTACTTTCAGCTCCTCCCATTGAAGAACAGAAAGGAGAAAGAGAGGATGAATAGAGAGATGAAATGAAATGGATAAATTATGGTCAATCATTGTGGATGAACACTCACTAAAATAAGCCGTACCCTTAAACAATTCTTGACAATAATGATAAATATCCATGTGAACTTCATATAAACTCCCAGTATAGATCAACACAAGCAACATGACGTGCAGCTAAAAGTCTTACTCAATCTGTTGCACTGGTGCTGCTGCCTCCCTCACACTCCTGCTTCTCACCACACTTCCTGTTGATGTCCGAGCAGGCCGATTCTGAGAAAACGCACTGAGCAGTTTTTCAGGGGTGATAGAAAGCCAACCACAACCTGCAGAGTGTGTCGGAGCTCAGTTGCAGTGAGGGGTTTTGCAATTTGTTTCCGATTAAACTTCATACAACACTGTGAGACCAGATGAGAATTAATGGTTTCCTGTTCAAAACAATTAGAAATGAAATATTGATGGTTGTTTATTTTTGAAACTTAGTCTACATGCACATGTGGAAGTTAATTTATTCCTTCTCCAGACAAATGTTTGATGATGAAATAAGAGATACTTCGTTACCGATGCACATTATCCGTCAGCGGAATACAGAATAAAAATGTGCATTTGAGCCATCCATCCAACTGCTCAGAACTGCAGTGGGTGGGTGGTTGGTGCCTAGCTCAGATTTTCTTTTGACTCTGTGGTAGGAGCCTGATATCAAAGCAGCAACCTTCTGGACGAACTGTGTAGGAATTCCACAATCCTATGTTGCTGTTGTTTTTTTTATTTATCAATTTATACTTATTTATTTATCTATTTACTTACCTATTTATTTGTTTATTCATTTTAGACAGGAAAATGTTAAGCACTGTTATCATCCTCAAACCAGAGAAACAGCGTTTCCCTTGCTGATCAATCTTCCATTCAAGAAGCTATAACGGTCATGACGTGCTATGAGGCCCTGAGGGTGCCGATTGACCATTGCATTGCGAGAAACACCAATGAAACGAGGATTTTCAAAAACTATACATTACTATACATACGATTTCTATCTTCAGCCAATCTCTGTATGAACTTTGACCACCTTGTGAGCTCAACTTCTATATTAAGCAAGAGGACTCATTTGCGTGAGAGGAAGAATTAATGTCTGCCAAAGATGGGAGGACTTTGTGCAGCTCTGCTTTTAATGGTGTGTGAGTACAATTACTTATTTGTGGAAGACACAGTTACAAAAGAGCAATATTTAGCTTAGAATACACGTCAAAGACTTACACATATCATTGTGCAATAGATGAGATAATTGCTCTCTCCATATCTGTCCTCCTCAGCCTCAGCTGGAGCTGATGAGGCTCCCCGCCCGCTCTCTTTGACTGTGGCTGAACTTGGTGGTGACACCATTCTGCACTGTCCAGCACCTGAGCAGCGACACAAATTCATTCAATGGTACAAGCAGTCTTTGGGTTATTTGGTCCAAACAATGGTGCGAAGCACTTACAGCAAAGTGAAACTAATTCGGAAATTTCAAAACCCCTGTTTTAACATTACAAGGGCTCTTCGCAGATCTGACGAAATCATATAATAGGGTACTAATTGTATGATTTAATCTTAACCCTAACCCCTGCTCATTATCTTCCAACCATCAGATATGTGAGCCAGGAAGATTAAGTGGTGTAAGATGTCTGTCCAACTGGTAAGACGTCTGTCCAACTGGAAATACATATCAACAAATATGTGAAGCTGCATATCACTGTGCTGCAGGACTGAGTTGATGTTGGTGCTGCCTTACTGCAGGCGTTTTGGAAGATTCACTTACTTAGCGATTCCAAACATTGGAGTTTTATTTATTCAACATTTATTGTAAGGATGCATTTGTCGATGCTCACAGTATTTCATCACATTTACAATCCCTCTCATACGGGACCAAAAACCTTCCGGTAGATGGCAGATTTGGGGTAATTGGGGCTAATACTGAATGAAACACAGTGTTGCTTTGTTTTCAATGACAGGGGCTCTGTTCGTGTTACACATCAGGAGACAACTGTTTGTCAATTCAGTCCCACGGTTACTTCAATAAAGGTCAAAATCACCAAAAGAAATTCAGCCTTTAACAGGCATTTTGCACCTGACCACGCCAAAGTCTTTCCAAGTAGCTGAGATGGAGGCCTTGAATCAAGAGGGGGAGGAGGAAGACAGAAGGGTGTGTACTCTGAAAACTACAGATGAAGTGATGGGATGGGCAGGATGGGTCAAAGTCTTTCCTCTTCACTATCTCCACTCCTTGCAATTTCAACTGTCCACCTGCCTCATTCTTATTCATACACCTGTGCTCTGACTACCTCCTGCTGATTCTACTTCCTCTGCTCTCCAGTGCACACCTCCAACTCTCCAGGTTGTCCTCCACTTGACAACTCCACTCATTCCAAATAACAATGTCATCCATAAACATTGCCTATGGCGTGGATCGGAATCTATGGCTTGTTAGCCATATATGGCTCTTAAGGCATTTTACTGTGGCTCTCAGGGGCTTAGGAAAATAAGAAAATAAATACAGTTCTATGTAAAGGTAAAACCAAAACAGACTTCGTACAGTGGATCGCTGAAATCTTTCCCTTGCAGTCTTGGGAAGACAGCAGACCCGTGACCCAGGCCCAGAGGGGGCCCGGAAGAAAGGGGGGAGTGATCTCCCCAGAGTGTATAGGAGAAGACAAAAATGATGCATTAAACTAGCCTTCACCCAAGAAAATTGATATATGTAGGATTATATAGGTTGTTCCAGTCAGGATAAGTCATGGTTGGTAAAAAAAAATTTACAAGGACTGACTTAATTTATAACCCTAACCCATTATAAATGATATTATAAATGATATTTATAATGCACATACTTTTTGTGTTTATATTTTGTGTATATAGAAACTCTTTCTTCTTTCCTCTTCTTTCTCAAATTGAAATATTTACACCGGAATGCAGGCATCTTAGTTTCATTACACAATTCAATTGCTGTAATGAGAATAAATGATTCCTGATTCCTGATTACAGTAAGTCATGTAGCTGATATAAAAAAACAAAATACTGAATGAAATGTTGTGCTGCATCATGACTGGCTTCATTTCACTTGCACAGTTAACTTAACAGGCACATTTACAAGTGGATCGTAGATATTGCCTCCAAGTATTCTGGGTAGAAAGGTCATCAACCGTTCACTAACGTCATTTAATGCAATGTTTCCCAACCTTTTTTCACCCACGTCACATTTTGACATTGTACATTGTTCCACGGCACATCACGTCAGTTAGCATTGTGCGTCGTCTCTCAGTAGGTCTTGTAGACAGCCTCTGATGAGAAGATCTGGAGCAACTGGGCTGATTCATATCAGCCACACCTGTGCTGGGCTGTTTAAAGCAATGTCATATGATAGCAAAATAATGCCATCTTTCGGATAACCAGCGAATGTTTTGGGTAGCTACTATTGTCATTAAAAAAAGTCAAAGCAAAGACAATTGTCTCCCACAGTGCATGTTTTCGGGGACATCTTACTGTTTGATGAACTCAAACTGGTGAAAATGTGAAGCTTGAAAGATCTTGCATGCTTGAAGGACCTGAAAGGATTGATTAACCATGGCATTGCGTGGAAACACTGATTCTGAAATTACCTTGAAATACTCAAGAGCTCCTGGAGATTGAATATGAGCTGATTATATTCAAATCAAAGAGGAAGTGTGATTTCCATCTTCAGCCAATCACTTTCCAAACTTCGATCACCTTGTGACCTGAGCTATCTTAAGCGGAAGGCATCAGTTGTGTAAGTGAAGTAGTTGATGTGTAACGCTGATGGGAGGCTTGTGTGCATTTCTTCTTTTAATAACAGCCTGTGAGTATGACTGAAATTACTTATTTGCTTGAGTTGGATGTATAAGAATTACTCATAAGATTGCGCAATAGGTGAAATAGGATTGCTGAGGTCCAATTGTTCTCTCCATATCTGTCCTCCTCAGCCTTGGCTGCTGAGGCTCCTTGTCCAATTTCTGTGACTGTGGCCGAGCACGGTGGTAACATCAGCTTTAAGTGTCCAATCACCGAGCTGGGAGACAACTTATTTCAATGGTACAAACAGTCTGTGGGGTATTTGGTCGAAACGATGGTGCGAGGCACTTACAGCAAAGTTAAACTAATTGGACAATTTAAAAACTCTCGTTTTAATATTACAAAGGAAGATGCTCACTATCTTCTAACCATCAGAAATGTGAGCAAAGAAGATGAAGCTGTGTACATCTGTCAAAGTGGAAATACATATCAACAAATTTTTGTGAATGGAGTATTTTTGATTGTGAAAGGTAAAGTACATATTTGATATGTACAGTATCTCTGCTACTGATAATTCACCTCTATACTTACACTACTGTGTATATGTTTATTAAATTTTGTCACAACCAGCAAATCATTCAAACTCACTCTACGTGAGACAAGAACCGCTGACCGAGTCCGTCCAGCTGGGAGAGCCACTGTCTCTCCAGTGTTTGCTGCACTTTGACGGCCAAGAAACCACAGCGGAGTGTCCAGACCAACACAGAGTGTACTGGTTTAGATCTGGAACATCCCATCCTGGCCTGGTTTACACTCAGTGGAACAGTAGTGCTGCCACTGTGGAGGGTCCTTCATCTGGCAGGAGCTGCAGCTACAGGGTGTCCAAACAGATGAGGAGCTCCTCTGAAGCTGGGATGTACTACTGTGCTGTGGCCACCTGTGGACACGTCCTGTTTGGTGAGGGCACCAGAGTCACAGAACAAGGTACAGGTGGACACAGAAGTCGGGGAAGCTGCAGCTCACTGACCTCCAGGTCTCTGAGTCGGTGCTGATGCTGCCTTACTGCAGCATATTCCACTTATTTGATCTTATAGATTGAATCTACATTATATTTGTACTAATATTGATTGTGTGAATTTGCAGATGTTCATTGCAGTCTATACGTTATTTGAATTAGAGAAACATTGAACATGACAGACAGAAAGATAGTGGAGTGTGGTGGGGTTGTCTTCACTTTTCATGTTTCCATCAGGATCCATCTGTATTGATGTGAATATTTTTTTGTACCAAGTCATTTGTAGCTGTTCCATACAGTGTTTGTATAATAATCAGATTAACCGGATGTATGTCACAAAGACTTCTTTAAGACCGTGAATGGTTTTCAATCGCATCAAAACAGCATTACTTGGTCTAACTGCAAGCTCTACCAAAGAGGAAGGATTTAGCCTTGTCTTAAAAGAAGTGAAGGTGTCTGATACTGGAAGTTGATTCCATAGGAGAGGAGCCTGATCGTTGAGGGCCAAGCCCCCCAATCTCGTCCTACTGATTTTAGGAATGTCAAGTAACCCAGCATTCTGGGGTCGCGGAGGCCAGGTCAGATGGTCAGGCACCATCAGCTCTTTAAGATGTTATGGTGCCTCATCATTAATTCCCTTGTAGCTGAAGATATGAATTTTAAATTCTGCTCCTAATTCTATAGCCAGCCAGTGCCTTTGCTGATAGTCAATTTGTTCAGAAATAAAAACCATTTCACCTCCCCTATTTCAGTGCTGAACCCGCTTGTCCTGCTGCTTGGCATTGCTTTGGCTGGTAGTGTCATTGTCAATGTTTTGCTCTGTGTCTTCGCAAAGCAAAGAGGAACTTCTGGACGCTGCAAAGGTAAGACCCTCCTGCAACAAAGTCAGACATATTATTACATCAGAGCACTCATGCAGCAGCTGAAATGGCACTTCTAGTAGATGTGTGCTCAAAATGTTAGATACACGTCTGTAAGACACCAGATTTCTGTTTCAGTTCCTTTTACTGAGTGACAACAGTATCCTGAGAAATGATAAATGATTGCAGTAAGGTCCTGTTGGTAATTATGAGGCAATGAGTGCAAAGCCAGAATGTGACCCCAGTGTGAATGATGACAACATTATGGGAATCACTTGTGCCAATTAATCATATTACTTTCATTTGAAGGAGCTGCAGTGGGTGCCTCTGTTCATGTTCCAAGTCAAGAGGTGACTGAAAAAAAAAATCCACAGTTTCACACTTGCAGTCATCAGCTCAGGCCCTACAGTTCTGACCTCTCCCATGTGTTTCCAGGAAGCTGATGTGGAGGCATTGAATTATGCAGCTCTGAATTTTTCTGTACAGCAAGTTCAGCGAGGGAGGACAATGACAGAGCCGTGTCAGGAGAGTGTGTACTCTGATGTGAGAAAGGAGAGTGTGTACTCTGATGTCAGAAAAGGACGAAACATGAAGTCCTTTGAATAGGCCCATCACTGCGCAGTGGCCCTGTCCCTCAGCGTTTCGAATTTCTCTTTTTGTATGCACTCCCTTTTTTACTTTCTGGTGCAATTATTCAGCCTGTACTCAAAAAACAAAACGTCAGGATTGTGAGACCAGGACAACGTGATTAATGAGCAGATTGAAAAAAATAAGTCAGTAGATGAGCTACTTTGTCAGTGTCATGTGGACCATCAAGCATTATCTGTTATACTTGTGCTGATAACAAATAAAGCAAAAATAAAATGTGTCTATGTACATATGTAATAGTCATATACAGTATGTAATAGCCTGAGACATCCATCACAGAGTCCAAAGTCTTGCCTTCAATGTCACAAGCCATGCAAATCCATCTGTGGAGCCTGTAAGCGTTCTCCAGAGAAAACTGCACTCACCACCTGACTCAAAAAATATCTTCAGCACCATCTTGCAATACTGAAAGACCTCTGCCGCCTCTAAATACAGAGACAAGTGCAGCCCCCTCGCAAGACAAATCTGTTTCTCTTTCCCGTTTGACGTCAATCTGTAGCCCACACAACTCGCCCTCAATTACAATATGACAATAATTCACTCAACATTGGCTTTTCTATTCTTCCTTTCATCTACCACCAGTTTGGCAGCAATGTCTTCTGCCTCATCTTACTTGTCTAGGCATCCGACAACTACATGGAGAAAGCATGGTGTGGGGCACAAAAAGGGTAATCCCCCACACCTCCGTCAGCTTCTCACCTTGCAGAGCCAGACAGATGGTACGGGATTCAATGTATAGAGACAGCTATGTCCATGGGACTCAGAGCACTAATTTTGTTTCTCATTATTCAAATTTTGTTGTTGAAGAAGGTCATGAAGTCATTACTGCTAAGATAAGCAGGAATACATGGATCAGTAGATTCATGACTCTGAGTCAGCTCGGCCAAGGTACTGAAAAGGAGCCTTGTATTATTTTTATTTCCCTTGATTAGTGAGGAGAGGTAGGCAGCTCTGGCCCTACAGAGGACGTTTCTATACGTTTTCAGACTGTCCTGTCAGGCTAAGCAAGAATCATCGAATTTAGTTGTTCATCAGATCCTTTCGAGTTTACGTGAGGTTCTCTTCAGTTCAGGAGTCCGCGTATTGGACCATGGAGCCCATCTCCTATGCTTTATCGTTTTGGGGGTTTTTTACAGGGACAAAGCAGTGTCGAGAGTTGTGAATGACTCCATTGTTGGAGTGGGGGAAGCGCAGATGAAATAGATTCCTTAAATCTAGCTACAGCATTGTCTGATAGAGATAACTGTCAACTGGAGATAACTGTTTTGGTGGGAGGTGTGTAATCGTATAGACGGAATTTGAGGTTCACGAGAAGTAGTCTGAAAGAACAGGAGTATGAGGGAAGACCACAAGGTTGTCAATGTCAATACTGTGAGTCAAAACAAGGTCGAGAGTGTGATTAGGGTGATGAGTGCGTTTACTGACCATTTGCGAGAAGCCGGTAGAGTCCAGCAGTGAGAGAAAGACGGTGCTGAAGCGATTGAGTATGGACCACTGTTCCCTTGGGAGGTTACTGCCAAGGACCTGTGGGTTAAGGTCTGGCACCAGATGTTTGTTCGGGACCTCCTTTGACTCCCATTCCATTTTCCAAGCTGGCGGCTGTGAGGCTCGCCCCGGTGCAAGCCATAGTACCGTCAGTAGCTCTGATCCGAATGTTGTTTGTTGGCTGTACGTCTTGTGTGTTTATGTACACCCACCAAGAACTTCTGAAATTACATTGAAACCTGCCTGTCTCAGACCAATCTATGATTGAATGGTTGCCAGCGGAGATAAGAGCAAACAACAGCTTGCTCAGCGACCCAAAATCCTTGAGGCAAAAATCATCCCGAGGCAGGCGCCAGGCTGGTGTTCTCTCCAGGTTCAGAAAGCGCCCATACCTGCCCCAGCTCCCAGCCTTCCACCTATCGAGATTAGGCAGAAAATGGACAAACTTCCCCCTCACTCAAACAGACAAGGATATCCGATGCTGCTTTGCCTTCTGCCTGACTGAGACCTGGCTGGACCACACCATGTTGGACCAGGTGGTCACCCTTCCCGGCTTCACGCTCCACCGCGCTGACAGGTCTGCGGTGCTGTCAACCAAGACTGAAGGCGGTGGAATCTGCATCACGATCAACAACCCATCGTGCAGCAACAGCACAACACTCAACACTACGTGCTCCCCACATCTAGAATCCATCCGCATGAAATGCTGGCCGTCTTACCTTCCGAGCGAGTCAAAATCTGGTGCTTGAAATGCCAGACAGATGTCATTTGCATAAATGAATTTGCGGGATTTGGTGGTGGGTAGGTCATTTGTGTAGGAATTGAACAAAGTTAGAGCTAGAACGGAGCCTTGTGGCCGCACATTTGTCTGCCTTCTTCATGTGCTCGTGCTCTAACAGAGGTGAACCCTGAACCTTCTGTTTGTCAGCAGAGTTTTTATTATTGCCGTTGCTCAGGCAAGGAGTGCCTTCGTAAGTTTGAGTAGGAGGCATTTGTGCAACACAGTATCATAGGCGGCTGTGAGGTTGAGGAACACAGTCTCCGTCTTCAGTCTGCTCCCGAAACCATTTTTGATGACGGTGGTTAGGGCCATTTCTTGCTCTCCTATGCTGCAGTACTTGCCTAATCCACACTGACTTTTGCTGTCTGCCATTTCTTTGGGATCAAGTTTGTCTTGGTCCTGGTGTGGAGTTGTGTCAGCCAGGTGTCAGCCAGCCCGGCGGCCAAGGTGTTTCATGAAGTCTGGAGACATGTTTTCATATCCTGCTGCCTTTCCACAGGCCCTTCAGGACTTTGGATGACATTAATAGATGGGAAAGAGTAGAATCGTTGTTACAAACATCGTACATTTGGATTACTTCCTGTTCCTGGTCTGGCCTAAAAATGTGTGAATAGTTCTAATGGTCTTTATCCAGATCAGTAATATGCTGTGACAGGAGCAGGAGTGTTCAACTGTATACAAGATGTATTTATGAATAAGATCAGAGCAGTATCCTTCGCTTAGGGGTGGGTAAAAATATCAATTCATCAATGCATTGCAATTTATTTTTTCACAATTCAATATCGATTCAGAGAAGCCTCTGAATCGATTCAAGCCCTTAACTAGTGTGGGGCGCGGTGAGCAACACCTCCGTGTGATTCGCGTTGTATGGACGGAAGCCGCATTGTACAAAAATACAACATGGAAGCATGCGTACGGGGAGAAAATAGCAGCAGTTTTGTATCAGCGCCTGCAAGTTTAAGATCTGACGTTTGGGCTCATTTTTGATTCAAGTGTAACCCCGGAAAAAAGATTAACAAAAGTCAAGTCGTGTGTAAACTGTGCCAGGCGGTATGAAAATATTGCAACAATACTACAAACCTGCGCAATCACCTGAGCCGACACCATGCTGAAGTTATGCAGCAACCTGTGGCTAAACCACAACAGATGCAAGTCGACGCATCTTTTACGTGCAAGTTGCCGCCGAGCTCTGCCTGCACATAGAAGATAATAGAGTATGGGGCGATTTTCATTTGCAAGGACCTGCGACCGTGCTGTGCCGTGGAAAACGCAGGTTTTAAGAAGATGCTACACACACTCAAACCACCATACGCCACACTAACACGTAAACATATGACTGAAATTGCCGTCCCGAAGATGTACACAGAGGTAAAGACAGCGGTTTTGGAGTTTCGACTTATTACTGAATCGATATCGAAGTGTTTAAAACAATATCGAATCGAATTGAAATCGAATCGAAATTGTTACCCAAAGAAACAAAATCGAATTAAATCGTGAGGTTCTTAACAATACCCAGCCCTACATTCGCTATGGATCATACAATATGTTGTTGCTCTGCCTCTGCCCTTAATTCTCTTCACCTTGGACTTCTGTAAATCTGCCATTGCTACATTTCTGCCCTCTGCTGGTAGAAAATTGTACAACAGAGAAGACCAGCAGACATCGTCTCACTCACTTTGCCTCCACAAACGTCCATCATCATCCTTCACCAGTTGGTTTCCATGAGACGCAGTGGATGTGATAATGTCAACAGGCTGGAACAGGGGACAGCTGTCCTATTGTCTAAGCTGGATCAAATGCGCAGAGGCTGTTTCCGATCAGACTGAGGGTAACTTAAGAGTGGGAGCAGATTGAAACAATCCTTCTCCTCCCTGTGTCCAATCAGCTAAATCAGTCATTACTGTGGCATGTTTGAAACACAGACACATGCACGCACAATTTGTATGTATCCCCATAGATGCAGGCCATGACGTTGGGCTTCATTATGGGTTTGTGCCAGATGACACAGGCTACTCGCCCTGCTTTCTGCATTCAAGGTCACAACAAGATGCAACTGTATTGTAAGAGTTGGACACACGTAACTTTCTTATGGCAATGGTTCCCCATAAATCAGAATGAAGCAAATGAAAACCTATACACATGCCTAAGATGTCAACTGTTGTAGCATCAACAGATAACAAAAGCTTGTGCTGCTCCACTTCTACTCCAGCCGCTGTGCCCATCTCAAGCTGACGTTTGCAACACAGCCAGCAGCTTAGAGCTTTACTGAAGTAGCAAGCATGCATCTCACCACACATCCTGTTGATGTCCGAGCAGATCTGAGTATACACACTTGGTAGCTGTTCCTTTCCAAGTGCATGTCAACCACAGGCGGCGAGTAGAGGCTCAGAGGCAGCGTGTGGTTTCCACCCAGCCTGACACCACACTGTGAAACACGCAAACAGTTGTTGGTTTCGCTACTGAAAAAAAAAAAGATTGAATACTTTTTTTTTTCTTACAGGAGCTAGTTGGTAGATGCATGAAGACTTTTCCTTCAGAGCCAAATCTTGACACAAGACTGTCATGCTGTGCATGCTCTAGGACCTGGTGACTGTGGACTGAGGAGGGCCCTGTGAATCAAATCAGCCTTTTAGTCTCTCTGTTCCCCTGAGCCATGCTTTCTCAACAACCCTCTGTTGTTTCTGAGATGCAGAGGTGATCACTTTGTAAACTTTGAACACCTTGTGAACTGAGCATCTCTCTCAGATTGAAGGCTGCAGCTGATTTAAGGGATGACCGGAAGACTGTGCGCATTCTCTCTCTCAATTTCAGCACATGAGTACAACTATTTACTTGCAGAGGAGCAAATGCAGGGAGTCCTCGGGTTACATAGTACCTGACCTACGTCGTTTTTGTGGTCATGGTGTTAGGGAAGAGAACTGCCATTGGAACAGAACTGCGACGTAAGTTGGGGACCCCTTGTACCCTGCAAATTTGATTATCCCGCTGAGTCGCACAAATGAGGAAATTGCACTGCTGTATTTGTTAGATCTCTCAGCCTTAACTGGAGATGACGAGGCACCTTGTCCCATATCTATGACTGTAGCTGAACTCGGTGCCAACGAAACTCTGTACCAAATAACCAACATGTTGCTTGTACCATTGAAAGGACCCGTCTCCTTGTTGAGACGCAGAACGCTGCAAACTGTGGCAAGGGGGGCTGATGGATCAGTGTATCAAGGACCAAGCGGAGAAGCCAAAAACGCACATATACACACAGAAGCCTTGTTTAGGCAGGTGTTTATTCACACAAGAACGAGTGACAGTGGAGTCTGAATGCTAACTCCCAACAAATGAGGACACGACAACCCAGACCAAAACACGGGCAACATAAACTCAGGGTAAAAGACAGGTCGGCTTTGGGGCACAGGGGAGCAGGGCGAGTCAGAGGGCAAGCAAAGGTCACAATACCAGGCAGTTGGCAGAGGCAGATCTAAAAATTCAAAAAACTGACAATCCAGGCGGGCAGGAGACACGATTGAAAAACAGCGAGGTAGAAACCAGTGTTGCCAGGTTAGAGATGTAGGATTATTGCACCAGAGACATAAGATTATCATATGTTAAGGGAAGTTATTGCACACCCGCTTTTCCTCACTCATGGGATGGGCGCAGCGGACTATTCAGCCAATCATGGCCGTTGTTCTGAGGCAAAAGCATACACTCATAGCTCACATTTAGAAAAACACGATTGGCTGGAATGTCTTTCACCTGTTATCTGTTTCCTGAAACAGGTGCTGATAATTATCGTACACCTGGCAACACTGTTTGGGATTATTGATTGTACATTGTGCAGAAGGCAAAATCACACCATAACCGACCACTGCAAGAGACAGAACCACATCGTAATCGCTTCAGAAGCGCATAGGCACTATTTCAGTGTAACGCAAGCATTATTGTATTTTCATCGGTTTTTATTTTATCAGTTTTAAAGCAAAAAATCTGATACAGAGATTACATTTTTATGCTAATATCGGGCCGATAATATCAGTGGGCAGATATTATCGGATATCTGTAATTATTATTATATGAAAACTTGAAAAAAAAAACCATGACGATCAATTACGTCCTTTGCTAAATTCAGAGTTCTGCGATACACACAGATCTAATAGACGTTTGATACAAGCATGTAAATGAGCAAAACCTGAATCTCCCACAATATTGTCTCTCCCAACTGAAATCCAATCCTGTTCGTACGGTCACGATCCGGCTCATGAACTGTGACAAAATACGACACTGTACAGCACAACTCGGTAACTTGATGAAGAAGAAGAAATGAGACTGTGCCTTCTGACTCCTCGGGAGCCCAGCCAGGTGTTCCCAATTGGCAAATGAGGTCTCCGCCCAGGAGCAGCCTGCAACGAAGGACACACACACACACACACACGGGAAACACACCAAGTAGGCCTTGCTCGGCAGGAGCCCGTCACAATACGCACATACATGTACGTGTGTGTGTTTGTTGTCTGAGTGAGAGCGGAGGAGAGGGTAGAATTGTTTTCCTGTTGCGTCAGGTGAGACGCCACGGCTCTGTAGCGGGGGTGTGACCACACAGTTTTCACCCACAACACGTTTGGCTGCAGCACAACGTATCACCTGTATCCGTCAAGAGGATAATCCAAACAAACTCTCACATGGTTATTTTCATTTGTCATGCTGTCCGTCCAAAGGCTGACTCGTCTCACGTGTCTCCTCTGGCCACTGACGTTACCTTCCTTGTTGTCCCCCTAGTGGCACAACATACTGCACATTAATAATATGAGCACCAAAAACAATACACGACACAACACCACTCCCTCTTACAACAACTGCCTCACACAAATAACTGGCAATTTGAATCTAATGTCATTTCACTAAGACTCGAGAAGTTAGGATTCTCTATAACAATGATATTTTTTGCATTTGCCTGCACACAATACACCTGTCAAAATGCACCTGTCATTTGCTAAAGTCGTATCAAAATTATATATATGTGTGTGTGTCACTTCATACTGTCACCTATACGTCGCATTTCTCCATCACAGCTTCCATTTTTTTAACTTTCATTGCAGTCATATCTATCCTGAAGAATGGAAAATCCTCATTCCACTTTTTTGCTCACGGTCTAGCAATCTTCACAAGTCAGGACAGAGTAAAAATGTGCGCTCAACTGTGTCTAGGATCGCAGCTGGAGCCAGTTATCCTGCTCTTTGCAGTTCCTCTAGTCGGCTAAGTCTCTGCGATTGTTTTTCTCTCTGATTTTGTAAACTAAAAGACAACGTGAGCACTGCAAAGATAAGATCCTCTGACTTTTGCAGAATGTTGATAACTGACACAGAGGCAGCTCCTCCTTGTGTGGTGTCTGAAGTGCCCTTGGCCAAAGCACTGAGGGACGACCCACCCTGGTGCCTCACAAGTCTCCTCAAAGCTCATCGTGGCCCAAAGACGGAGAAGAGTAAATCAAATGAACATTAAATCTGAAAACAGTAAAATAGATGAAATCCCCCATAAAGGGAACCTCAGGATCATATTTGGCATTGTGAGACACTTTCATTGAAAACAGAGAGAAATTGCATTATTTTTTATCACAGGAGCGAATAGGGTCTTTGCTCCTCTGGTACATTGGTGGTCAAATGTGCCTCCATTGTTGTCGCTGGTGAGGAATTGCAAAAAGTTAAACTGATACACAACTTTTCCACCCATTGCAGAGAACACACTGTTGTCGCTGCTGCAGTCCTGACGTGTGAAATGCATGTTTCAGGGGCGGAGAAAGAGGTTGTGAATTATGCTGACCCCAGATTCATCGAACGGGAAATGCAGAGTGTGTGTATTCTGATAAGACGGCCGACCGCAACCCATACGGCTCCCTTGTGTCCATGCCTTTGTCCCCCCCGCTTTCCCATCACAGCCTCTGAGGTATTTTCAGTCACAAACTGTTGCTGCAATATCCTCAGTGTTTACTTCTCATACAAATAAACGTGGCATTTGACCAACACGGTAAAATTCCTCTGTCAGGAACGTTTTTTGCTGGGTGTATCTTTATGAATTATGTGGATTAAGAACATTTGGGGTAGGGTAAGGAACTCTTTTGTTTTCTTTTTTTCTTTCCTAACACATTAGCATTCAGAGGTTGGTCTACAGTCTAGGCCTCTTTGTCTGTAAAATATTGGCAAAAAGAAGAAATTTTACCCTAAGATAACACCTCAGATGTGACAATAATATTTAAAACAGTAGTGACAACAACACAACTTGCGCTAACATGATCATGGAAAATCTTGACTCCTGCCAAACCAAAATGTTAGCTGGCAACAGAGACGAGTAATGGAGCCGACATGATCTCAAAAGACTCAAATTAATCAATCTCAGTTTTTTGGGGGGGGGATCTCAGTCATTTGGTATTAAGTTTTACTGTGCTAGCTACATGTTCGCAAGGTTGTGTTACGCTGTGAGTTGTGACTGTCTAAACAAGGAGCAACCCAGTGATCCAGCCCTATAGAGCTCATGTGCCTTCATTGGAAATTTTTTATTGTCATGATGGCAGTTGACATTGTGGAATAGATTAAAGGTACAGAGTTCCGGTGCATATCTCCACTCCAACAGCAAATGATTCCAGCTTTGACATCATGCAAAGTGGCAGTTGTATAATCAAACACACAGAAACACACACGCACAGCACGCACACACGCACACACACACACACACACAGTAATGAAGTTGTAGAATCAGCCACAAAGGATTCACACCCCATGGTCGCTGAATATTCCTCCTCTAATCCAGTCCGAAAGCTCTGATAGCTGTGTAGGTCTGATCTGGCCCTGCTGCTCCTCCGTCTCTGCCTCCAGCTGTCTTTGCAGCAAAGACGACTGCCGAATAAGTCCTCATGTCTCTCTGTGGAGATGTGATACAACATGGCAAGGTGGGTAGAAGGCATGGCTACAGTTTTCATTGATCCGACGATGTTCTGTATTTCCGTACCTGTTGACTCCATTCGGTTGCTGCTTTTTTTGTTGATGTCTCTACAAGATGAAGGATGACAAATTTTAAACTGTGGCTAAGAAGACACTCTCAATAAAAGCTGAGGGTTTGAGGAATACTACCTTTGCAGCAGTCACATGCTTTTGTCTTCATGGCTTTAATCAGGGACGCAATGGCGATCACGCTTATGGCCAGATGAGCAGAGCAAATGATCAGTGTCACTTTGCCGTGTGATAAATCAACCGCTGACCAAAATCTGTCTGCTGAGACGAGGAGAGTGAGCACTGGAGATCAGAAATGTTTTTACTCGGACAAGTAATTCCCCACTGACCCAACCAGATGTACACGTTTACTGACCTTCAGTGTCTGACTCTGCTCCGTGTCCAAACCAGATCTGTCCACACATGTCCGCAGCACAGTAGAACGCTGCAGCTTCTGAGGAGCCGACAATCTTGGAGAGGTTGTAGTTGCAGCCCTCTGAAGAAGAATCACCAATGGCTCTGCTCTCGCATTCTGAGGTGCACATATTATGGCGAGCGACCGGGAGAATCGAACACCATAGTGACACGGAGTCTGCGGGCTGAACCGGTTCCGACACAGCTGTCTCCTGCGCGACAGCGAGAGTGGACGTCCTCTGAGCTTTACCTGCAAGGTGGACCATAAATCGAAAGAGAGGAGGGTCTTAGGTTTGCTGCAACTTTGGTGTATGGATGGATCTCAGTCAGATCATATCATCCAAGCGGAGGATGAAATGAGGTTTCGTGAGAATGTTTGGCATCTCTCCACGTTTCACGGCATGCTGACATGGCGTCTCATGATGTTTTGGGGGCATTACCTTTGATGGACAAATAGGTGGCATGCCACACTTCTTTCCTCCAGCTGGAGATGGCGCAGTGATAAATGGCCCCGTCCTCTGGGGTTGTTCTCTGAATGGTTAGGTTGCTGAGGTCTCCGAGGAAACTCATTTCAAACCTTGACGACTGAAACATTTTGTCAAAAACGGCGTCTGGAACTGACCTCATCAGAGTCCCAATCATCATCAGATTGCCGCCGACGTTCTGCTTGTACCACTTGATGCGGGTGTTGCTGTAGTCGTCGGCGAAAACACATTCCAGTGTCACAGGGTCGCCGATCTGAGCGGCTCTCACAGGTATCTGTGCAACTGGACTCAGAGAGATAAAGATATAATAATTCCATGTATTTCAGACGGTAAGCATTGGTGTTATTATTACAGTTCATTGGATTTTAAAGAGATTACCGTCAAGTAAATCTAAAATATCTCCTTCTATGGCAATAAAAATCAAAAAGCACCCCCCAAAACATAATATTCATGCCGTGCAATCACACTTACATCCCCCACGAATGAGAAGCATTGTGATGCAGATCCACATCATCTTGCAATACCTCTTGTCAGAGGAGCAGAAGCTGTCTGAGGTGTCACAGAGTGAAGGCAGTTGTGAGATGGCCGTGGCAGAAAGTTCAAGACTTTGGTTTGGTTTTCACACCAAAGAGGATTGGTGGTGATTTCCTGTCTCCGCTAACCTCACATGTAAGAACGCGCTGTGGTCAGCCAGCTGACAAGAGGACTGTCACTTTAACAGGGAGGCAGGTCAACAACAGCTCTCCTGCTCACTCCCAGCTTTACCACATCACACTTAATATGTAATCCATTCTTTGCCCAAAACGGTAGTACCATGACAAACCCGCAGCTCCACCTATGGGTTTTTTAGGGATAGCAGCCATTTCTTGGTCCATATTTTATTTGGGATACAAGCAAAAATCTGGGTTAAGAGTCGTGCCCCGGTCCTTACCAGGCCTGTAAGTCTCCTGAGGCACTAACTTAGTCCTCACTAAGGGCTGTGCGGTCTCTATCCAACCGGAGCAGGAGTTTGGTTCGCATTGCCCGAAGGGAGTCAGACCTGTTCCCAGTACATGTTGGCCTCCGGCAGGGCTGCCCTTTGTTACCAGTCTTGTTCATTATTTATATGGACAGGATTTCTGGGCTCAGCATGGGGCCGGGGGGGGGTCTGGTTTGGGGACCACAGAATCTCATCGCTGCTTTTTGCTGCTGTTGGCGCCCTCAGACCAGGACCTCCAGCATGTGCTGGGGCGGTTTGCAGCCGAGTGTGAGATGGCAGGGATGAGAATCAGCACTAAATCTGAGGCCATGGTTCTTGACCAGAAAAGGGCGGTTTGCACCCTCGGGGTCGGAGACGAGATCCTGCCTTAAGTGGAGGAGTTTAAGTATCTTGGGGTCGTGTTCACGAGTGAGGGCAGAATAGAGCAGGAGATTGAGCTACAGATTGGTGCAGCGACGGCAGTGATGCAGTCGAATTATCGGTCCGTCATGGGGAAGAAAGGCAGAGGGCAAATCTCTCGATTTACCGGTCAATCTACGTCCCTACCCTCACCTATGGTCATGAACTTTGGGCCATGACCGAAAGGACAAGATCTCGGATACAAGCATCCAAAATAAGCTTTCTCCACTGGGTGGCAGGATGCACCCTACGGGACAGGGTGAGGAGTTCTGTCATCCTGGAGGAGCTGAAAGTAGACCCGCTACTCCTCCACATCGAGAGGAGCCAGCTGAGGTGGCTCGGGAAAAAATAGCAACAGAATAAAATCAGATTTTAGACACAGCTCACTGGTGAGTTGGGCTATTTTCAAAACAGGACTGGGGGCGCCTTATGTGGTCCTCGCGGGCAATCTGGCACCCGTGGGCACCATGTTGATGACCCCTGCACCACACAGTTTGTGTAGTGTGTCAATACACTCCTTGAGGCATCATCATCCCATGACTAGAACAAAGGTCATCCCCATGATGAAATGCTAGCGAACCCTATCAATCACAAAGCATAATGTTCATAATGTTTATACCGATATTTGTAATGTACACATTATGTGTTTATAATTTTCTGTATGTACAAACTCTTTCTTCCTCTTCTTGCTCTACTTGAACTATTTGCACCGGAATGTAGCACCTTTGTTTCATTACACAATTCAATTGCTGTAATGACAATAAAAGATTCCCGATTCCTGATAATGCTTCAAGTTTGCACACTCAGACAGCCACACATCTCCATGAACACGTTAGGCGTCAAGTTACAGGCACTGCATCTAATCTGGAGTCACCCAAATGTGTTGACTAGGGAAGTCCGATATTGGCTTTTTGCTAATATCCAATATGCCGATATTGTCCAACTCTCAATTTACCGATATCGATATGCGCGCCGGTAAACGCTTCAGGAGCGCATAGGCACTACTTCGGTGTAACGCAAGCATTATTATATTTTTATCAGTTTCTATTTTATCGGTTTTAAAGCCAAAAAATCTGATACTGATATTACATTTTTATGCTAATATCGGGTTGATAATATCGGTGGGCCGATATTATCAGACATCTCCAGTGTTGACCCTTGCAACACATTCTAGATTCCAGATCTAAATCACTTGGGTTTTGCAGTTTTCCATGTGTACCGAAGCAGTCGAGACTGCAAGCAGAATGTGCATCTCCCATCATGAAAACCTCAAGAGCAGGGGTCGGCAACACAAAATGTTGAAAGAGCCATATTGGACCAATAAAGCATAAAACAAATCTGTGTGGAGCCGCAAAAAAAAAAAAAAAAGAAAAACATATACGTATAAGCCTTATTCATGGATTTAATATTTATTCTACACATTTTTACAGCATTTGAAAACATCAAGAATATTTGTGGCATATTTTTCCTCCCAGAAAAACTGTGGTAAAACAAAAAGCCACTTGGGCGGCGCTAAAGAGACACATACGGGTTGCCGATCACTGGTCTAGAGCCACAGCCTCAACCGTCCTCTAAACAGATTTAGTGCATTTCATTTTTAGTAAGTCTAAAATTTGATTCAAATTTGACTAAAATTTGATTACAAGGTTGGCAGGCAGACCAATAATACCACTGCTAAGTCTCAAGTACAGGTGCAAAGATACAGTGCACCCAGAAAGTATTCATACTACCTCACTTTCTCCACATTTTGTGATGTTACAGCCTTATTTCAAAATGGATTTAATTCCTTTTTTCCCCTCAACAGTTCTACACAAAATATCCTATACTGTCATAGTGAAACACTTTTTTTGGAATATTTTGCAAATTTATTAAAAATAATACACTCAAATGTTGCATATACAGTACATAAGGATTCACACCCTTTACTCAACACGTGGTTGAAGCACCTTTGGCAGCGATTCCAGCCTCCAGTCTTTTTGTGTATGATGCAACAAGCCTGCCACACCTGGACTTAGGGTTTTTCTCCTATTCTTCTTTGCACATCGTCTCAAGCTCAGATATGCAAAGATATTCAATCGGGTTCATGTCTGGGCTCTGGCTGGGCCACTCAAGGACATTCAGAGACTTGTCCTGAAGCCACTCCTTTGTCATATCCGCCATGTGCTTAGGGTCACTGTCATGCTGGAACATGAAGCGTCGCCCTAGTCAAAGGTCTCGAGCGCTCTGGAGCAGGTTTTCATCAAGGATGTTGATGTTCTTATCTGCATTCATTTTTCCCTCGATCCTGATAAGTCGCCCAGTTCCTGCCGCTGAAAAACATGCCCACAGCATGATGCTGCCACCACCGAGCTTTACTGTAGGGATGGTATTGGCCAGGTGGTGAGCGGTGCCTGGTTTCATCCAGACATGACGCTTTGCATTCAGGCCAAAGAGTTCGATTTTCGTTCCATCAGACCAGAGAATTTTGTTTATCCTGATCTGTGAGTCCCTCAGGTGCCTTCTAGCAAAGTCCAAGCGAGCTGTCATGTGCTTTTTACTGAGGAGTGGCTTCTGTCTGGCCACTCTACCATAAAGGCCTGAC
>OMPJ01028170.1:0-12974 GCA_900312935.1 Carapus acus
TATTGTCAAAGTGCAACTTTATTGCTGTGGTTGTCCTCAGAGTAAAAATGCAGATAAATAATCCAAAATAAGAAGTAAATGAGGCTCTGTCATTCAGCAATTTCAAGCTTGATATAATAATACAATAATGGACTGTCAGACTCATATACGGCTGCATCATCCGGCTGGACCACATGTCCGTGGCGGCAGAGTAAAACGCCACCTCCTCCAGCTCAGCGCGGATCTTTTGCCGAGTGGCAGTGTACAGGTGAGGCAGCGCTACGCTGGCGAAATACTTGCGCCAGGGTACAACGTACGTTGCATCTAAAACTTTCAACAAGTGATTAAAGCCTCGCTTTTCAACAGAATAAACTGGCAACATGTCTGTGGCAATATAAGACGTGATGGCCTCTATAATCGCTTTCCAACGCGCTCCATTGTTATCATAAGGCACACAGTTTGTAAAGCTCTCAGGTAGAGTCATTTGCTTTTTAGCCGATATGCTACAGCTGCCGTCTTCGTTTCGTACCTGGTTACACTTCTCCCATCCTCCTGAATGTTTATTTTTCAGGTGCTGGAACAGATTAGTTGTACTGCTGCTTCCGGTAGCAACAGCCTTTAAACATATTTTACAGCGAGGCTTCGTCTGTTGTTCGTCTGATGCATCAAAACCGAACCAGTTCCAAACGATTGAATTAGTTGTGCTTTTCTTTTGAAGTAACTTTTGTTTACATGCCGCCGCTGCCATGTTATGTGTAATTGTGTTGCGCGTGGGAGGGGGCGGGCTCACATTGCGCTACGGAAACCCACAAGAAACGGAACGCGAAAAATGTCGAAAAACTCGAATTTTCAAAATAAAAATCGTTTTTAGCTACATATTCGATAAATCGATTAAATCGATTTTTTTGCCCAGCCCTACGACATTATCAAATTATCAAAGATTACTATGAAAAGAGAGCGAGATGTTGCAATCTCCAAAATTCAGTTCACCTCAAACAGCAGAAGTTAATGAGACATCATGCTCTCTCTAGTTGCCAAACCTGGTTACTCCAAATACGTGATGTCTAACATGCTGAACCCACCTGATATCCCACTTGGTGGCTCAGAGCTGGTCCCATCTCTTTGGCCACACGGTGGGAAACTGACACGGCGCTGATTCGACGAGGCTGTGTGACCAGGATGTTGCACTCGCTGCCCTTGCCGCCTCTCGCGTAGTCCTCCAAAATAAAGCGTGGGATGCGAGTGGTCTTGCCACATCCTGTTTCGCCGGCTATCACCACCACCCTGGATGACCGCACCGCCGATACCACCTCCTGGCGATGTGCGTCGACTGGGAGTTCTGTGCTCAGCCTGGGGTCCGCGTTCTCCCACTCTTCCAACAGACGCACATTGTGCTCGTGGGCCTGCTGTGGCGAGAGCGGTCTGTGCCGCCTGCCTGTGATGGCGTCCATCACCAAATGCTCATCTTCGTCCTTCTGGTGAAGCACCTGTTGGGCCCTTTCTTCTTCCTTCTCCTCTATCTTCTTCACTTCCATCGCCACTGGGAACTACAGAGAATTTATTTGCAGTTGTACAGCTGCACTCACGCAGACACAGACAGCAAAACACACATCTTACCTGCGTGAGATGCGCCTTCATGCGTTCCTCCAAAAATGGAGGTATATCTAGCTGGAGTGGGCGTCGTGCTCTCTTGCCTGCCTCCTTCACTTCCTCGTGGTGATACTTGGCATGACTGAACGGTTTGTTGTTCTTATCCAGGAGATTTAACTCCTGAACAAAGGAATGACCAGACACTCTCCAGCAAAACAACCACAAGACAGGTGTGGAAACAGCAGTTTTTGGATGTGTGTCCTTACTTTAAGTTTCATGCAGGCAAGCGCCGCAGCTCCCCTCTCTGCTGTCGGCCTATTTTTCCCTGCAGCCTTGAAGGTCATCTTCTCAGGCCACATCAAGGTGAGTTCACAGATTTTTGGCTTCCTTCCTGAGGTTCTGAATTGAGCCAGATCCTGGGACAGGATGAAAGCAATTGAAGGTTACTGCTCTCATCACTGGTTCCCAATGATTATTTTACATAGAAATGGTGTGAATAAGGCAGACATCACTAACCTGAAATCTGTTGGAGTTTGTGGCTAGCTGGATGACCTGGTTCAAGAGGGACTTGGGATTTGGAAACACGGAGAGAGCCTCAGAGACATCAGCGAGACCACCTGGGAATTCATGGTGTTCGTCTGCTTTCATTTTGGGCACGTGCATGTCATCAGCACAGATGAAGTCATCATCGTGCAGAAGCGAGTGGATGGGTTCTTCTTTCCCACTGCCTGCTCTCCTCTGAGGTAGCTGGTTGTTTGGTCCAATCACACCAAGTTCCTGTGGACGAGGTGTAAGGTAGAGATGTAGAGAGCAAAAAAGCCAATGGGCGATGAAATAGGTGAAATACCCATGAAATAATGTGTGTGTATACACACACACACTTACTCTCAGCTTGAGACAGGCCGCTGCAGCAGCAAATCGCTCCGCATCAATTTTCTTACGGGCAAAAGCTTCTTCTTCAATCTTGCAGGGCCACGCCAAGGTGACGGTCACTTTCTGCAGAGACAAAACGCACATCAACAGGAGGATAATTACAAATAGGAGAGAGTTTTCTCAATCTCCCTCCGCGCACTCTAATGTTTGCAAAGCAGAAATTGTGTTGCTTCAGCTGCACAGAGGTACCGCGACTATCGAGGAATTTTAAGGCTGCTGGCTCAATTCAAGACTGCTTGTCATTGAGAATGGTGTTCAACCCCTCACTGCTCATTTGTAAAGAATGAATACACACTGTAAAATGTAAATACAGATGCAGTTTATCCATGGAAAACATTCAATGAATCCTACACAGGAGCATTTCCAGTGGTGGGTTGATTCCACTTAAAAGCAGAACTGAGAACCACAGACTGTAGCACTTTCTGGAGGCTATCACATCCTCGCTAGATTATTCTGGCAAACTTGTGTATGTCGCATGTGTGCTACCTCTGCCTACTAACCCATTTACCCATCCCCTTTTATTGTTAAAAAGGAGCAGAGGATTTTCCAACAAAAAATTAATTCTATTCACAATTCGATTGTGAATGGAAGCTCATAATGAGTGACCAATACATGTGAGAGCGTAATTGTAGCTGGGTAAGTAAATTCTATATCGACTGATCTGCCAATCCAGGAAACTAAAGATTTTGTGAAGGCCACTCTTAGTGCCAAAATATGACAGTAGGCACACAGTAGAGATGTTTTGAGAGTAAATGTGAGAACCCACCATGAGGCCCGCCTGCTCCTGGCAGCTGTAGCGGATGACCCGCGAAAGGTCGCTGACTCCCAAGGACCGCGAGAGGGCGTTGCTCAGTAGCCTTTTGGGCTCTGGGAACTCCTTCAGGAGAACCGGGCCCCCTAATCGGCAGAAAATAACAAATTAGACAAGTAACAATAGCGTTCACAGGCACAATATAAATCGTTAACCAAAGAATAAACGATTATGTCACTCTGCTGGATGCCCATCATGTCAACCTCCTGCTGTCACATGGGGAGCTACAAATTGATTACTGTCTCACCTTGGTTACAGGGAATTGATGACGTCCTTGTTTTTGTAGATAGTCCGGATTTCATGATGTTCCACCGCATGCCTCCACTCGAATTGGAGGTACTTAGTCCTCCTACGTTTGTAAGTTTAGCAAAATTACACAGCGACCTCAAGCTCAGTTGTAATACACCGGGTAGCGCCATCTTGAAACTGAATGTATCTTCTTCTACGGACACAGACAGAACACTGCAGTACACAGCGACACCCAAAGGATGGCTTACATATTGCAGGAAAGCGTAGCATCTCCCCAGTAAAAACATATAGAAAGTATCTTAAACCTTTTTTATTGAAATGATTGTGGTTGAGTTAGCTGTGTCCTGTACTGTACCGCACTTGGGAATGACTCAAATACCACTAATCAGATGTTTTAGTGCGTTTATTGGCATAATCAGTCTGCTGCAGTGATATTGTAAATGCAGAACACATTTAACAGTTTTGCTTCCCGTCATATTCTGTGACTCAATTAAAATACATCCATCATGTCATCTGTAACACATTTTGATAGTTTTGAATTTCATTCATTCAGCAAGTGTTCATCAATCTGCTGTGACCTCAACACATCGGGCTCCTTTTCACATCAGCATGTGTATAAACTTGTAACACCAGAGCCTGATGATGAAGACTCGTTACACACACAGGGTGTATGTGTCACACTCAAACCTGATGTTTTCCATTTGAAGCCCTGTCACTCAAAGTCTCTTTGCCAAGTTTGACATGGTGATACCATCTGTAATGTCAATCAAGCAGTAACATGAGAGCTACTGCCACCACACTAATGACCACAGAAATAAGGAGTCACAAATAAAAGGTCAACCTTTTATCATCACCAATTGAAAGGTTTTATGATGAAGAATAACTTGATGAATCCCCCTGTGTCTTCTGTAGATGCGCAATTTGATGACAGAAGGGGTAATGGAGGGCATTTGCAGCGCCGTTTCTAGGATTTCTGCGATAGACAAGGAGAAAAGTTAATCTGTCAGGTCACTGAGGAGTGGGGAGCGAAGAAACAGACTTGCCTTTTACATCAGCATGCTCCTGTAATCTACCACAAGACCACGCTTCAAGGTTGAGAAAAGAAACACATTTACTCGGAATCAGAATACAGAAATGGGACTAAATTTGACTCAGACACACTCGGGTGTATTGCCTGCTTTTACCTCCTCCTCCCCCCAAGTTTGATAGTTAAGTTAAATATGATGGAACAAGCCCTTGTTGGTATAAAAACCAATGGAAAAAATGTGTTGACCAACAATAAAAAAAGCACACCCGTCATTTGAACCTGATATTCTGTAACAGGGACGTCTGACACATTTTCAGTCCCGCTATCTGCCTGCTGTGACCACATTAACACCCTTGCCACCTGCAAAATGGCAGGAAAGATCCCAGGCTGTGTCTGGATTGTCACCCATAAATAGCTCCAGCTGATAAGGCTAATGCCTCTGGTGAGATGGAACTGGCGCTCGTCCTGCTTTTTGTGGTCTCCACTGGTGAGTTGAAATCATCGCCCATTAAACACGTCATTTGTTTTTAAGGTCTCTCTGCTGTATCTAAGCTGTTCCTTTTCTGGGACTAACCACACCAAGTGTCTGGGTGTGGTGTACCCAGTTACCAGCCCAGCACCAGCCGTGTAGTGGATGGGCAGGAGGCCCATCCTTACAGCTGGCCATGGCAGGTGGGTCAACGAAAACATTTTCGACGAATGAAGAAACATTATTGACAGTTAAAATTTCAGTAACTGCACTATCACAACGCAATAGTTTCTGTTCTTTCGGCCCCCCTGAGGTTTCACTGGAGTCTTTCTTTCCCACCTGTGGAGGAACCCTCATTGCCCCCAACTGGGTTCTCACTGCAGCTCACTGCATTACGTGAGGATACAGTATATATTTTGTATTTCTTGTGCATCTCAAACGAAAATGATTGAATTTCTGGTGATTGCCTCCAAAAGTGTGGTGAGACATCAAATTGTGGATGATTAAGTGCTTATCAGTCCAATTCAGAGTATATCAATCTTTTTATTTGTCAGGTTCCACACATATAGAGTGGTTCTTGCTGAGCATGATATGAACCAGGAGGAGGGACCTGAACAGTCAATTAGAGTGGAGAAAATGTTCCTGCATCCCAAATGGAATGATAACTGTGTGTCGTGTGGGTAGGTTTTCATTGTTTCTCCACAACATGACCCTGAATTTCTTCATAAATGGGGTACACTACTGGCAGTGTGTTGGAGAGGAAAGAAGCATTTGAGATAATGTCATTGCGCTAATTGCTTAGCCTGACAAATTCTTTGGATCCGGCAGCCGAATAAACAACATTTATGGAAATTCTCACTTTATTAGCGGTAACAGGAGCTCCAAGTATGAAAATAACGTTTGTTTTGATGCGTCAACATGTCGGATCTAGGAATGACATTGCTCTGCTCAAGCTGGAGAGGAGCGCAGTCGTTAATGACAAGGTCCAGATGGCTTGCCTGCCTGACTCGGATGCCCCTCTAGCCCATAATCAGCCCTGCTACATCACAGGCTGGGGTCGTCTCTACTGTAAGGGTCGCCGCCTGATCTGCCAACCGTCTGGATATGCGAGATATAGTGTTTCATTAGAGTATTCAAACTTTGTAGCGAAGCCATTAACCTACTTTGCACATCATTTTCTTTTTAGCTGGTGGGCCCAGAGCCACCAAACTCCAGCAGGCTTTGCTTCCAGTCGTGGAGTACGAAATATGTAGACAGAGCGACTGGTGGGGCAGCTCAGTGAGGCCGACAATGGTCTGCGCGGGAGGAGACAGCAAGTCGGCATGTCATGTAAGGCAATGTTTTTCAACCGGTGTGTTATCAGCTGTGCCGCGGACAAATTAGCCAAATTTAATGAAAAAAAGGTTGGGAAACACTGATGTAAGGAACAAGCTCTCATCACAGTTTACATGATATATTGTGGTTAATCAATGATGTACTGGTCATTTTTTAAGGGCGACTCAGGTGGTCCTCTGAACTGCCAAGGAAAAGACGGTAAATGGTACGTCCAAGGTGTGACCAGCTTTGTGCACGGAAGTGGGTGTAACACACCAAAGAGACCCTCTGTCTTCACCCGCGTGGCCGCTTTCATACCATGGATCACTGAGGTAAGATGTTAACCGCAGGTGAATTCCTAAATCTACAACTAAGTCCTTCTCTGTGCCAAGAACCGCAGAGAAAATATCGGCAAAATGACAAAAGGTACACTGATTTTGTAAATTGCTTTTTTTTCATTGCAGACAATGGCAGGAAACTGAGGAATTACAATTCAGAATAAAAGGAAGTTTTGGTGGCAAAAATAGTGTTTACTTGCACACACACACTCTGTCTCTCTCTCACTTTCAAAACAGGAGCACGCAAACATCTTAACAAGAAATCAAGTTTGTACATTCAATATTATCAGGGAACTAACCATGAATGCAACAATTATTAATTTCAATGGAGATGGTAATTAACAAATCCAAAGAGCTTGAAGTTAATGATTAGGTGTGCTAGAGAGGCTGGTTGAATGCATTCATAGCAATATTTCCAAGACATGTCATATGCTGCATCTGATTTTCTGTCAGATGCCTCGATTTATGCTTTTCAGGAAATAAGGCCACTGTGAAGACTATCACGATATGATTTTTCATGAGTCGGAGGAAGTCCAGGTGAAAAAGTCGGTCCCACGCAGCTCCACGGGTAGGTAATCCTGCTCTACAGTGGTGCTGAAGGCTGGGTTGTATTTGTAACCTTTTGCATAGCCAAGTTCTTTCATCAATTTTGTGGAGGCGTTGCGCAAATGCAAGGGGACGGGAGGCAGCGGGCCTTTGTGGTTTCGCAGGCAGGCTTTCACATTCGCGTAGGCCTTGTATACATCGACAGATTTAGGTGCTCTTGCAAGGTAGACGGCACACTGAGCCAGGATCACCTGTACGATATGAGGACAGACAAAAAGGAAATACAGATGAAAACATTGTAACAGACATAAAGCTAGGTAGGTAGGTACTTTAATGATCCATTAATCTAGCAATCCAGGAAATTTAAGCCAGTCGAGAGGAGAATGATACAGAGAGCGGAATGTAGAAATAAACATTAAGTGATATTACTGATGATTTGTCTACCTCACATTCTGGCATTCCGATGAAATGACAGGCCTGGAAAGCGGAGACAGCCTGGGGAAGAGCCAAAGGATCTGCCAATCCTGATGAAGAACACCACAAAACAAAATGTTTCCATTAGAACATATTGCAAACAGAACAGTGACACAAGTCTTTCGATGGAACCACTTACCCACATCCTCGCTCGCGAAGCGGACCAGCCTGCGGGCCACATATAGGGGATCCTCTCCACCCTCCAGCATGCGACCCAGCCAGTACAGTGAGGCGTTCTCATCGGAGCCTCTCATGGACTTATGCAACGCTGAGATGCAGTTATAGTGCTCCTCACCTGAAAACAAAACAAAACACAATGTCATCCATCATCCAACTCTCAAGGTTTCATCCCTCTGATATCACCTAAGGAGCGCTTGGCTTTCATATGGCGAACAACGCAAAAACACTACCAACCCTTTTCACTTGTGCCTTTTTCTAGTGTTTGTGTGCCAGCCTCTACAACACAGGTGTCAAACTCAAGGCCCGGGGGCCAGATGCGGCCCGCTGCATCATTTTATGTGGCCCCCGACCGCTGGAGTGACTTTTTCTCCTTCATTTAAACATGCATTGACCCACAAACTACATCCCCCAAAAGGCACCTGGATCATGTTTCTGGTAAAGTGACGCAGCTGTGCACTTTTTAAAGCGTCACTTTGTCAAGAAACACCAATGCAGCCAAGTGGGCGAACCAGGTTGTTGACTTGTTGATTGTCAATGATTGATTCATTGATTGATTGATTCATTCATTCATTCATTCAGTGACTGATTGATTCATTGATTGATTGAATGATTCATTCATTCATTGATTCATTAATTCATTCAGTGACTGACTGACTGATTGACTGACTGACTGACTGACTGACTGACTGATTGAGTGATTGATTGATTATCAACTGATGAGTGTTGATCAAATCAGGTTTCTTTTCCTGATACAAGGATCTGCGATACAATAATAGCAAAGATCTGACATACTTTTAGATCTACGCAAATGGGATGTTTGTTAGTTGAATAAGTACAAATAATTGTTGTTATTAGATATTTCTAAATATATAGTTACATTTTACATTGAATTACATTAGAGCGCCTTAATGGTGGCCCCTCGGTGACAATAGAGTTTGACACCCCTGCTCTAAAATAATAAATGCTAGGCTCTGGTAGCAATCTTCCAGTGATCATAATGATGACTGCAATATTTGTGAGAACTTCATCTATGAGCATGACAAAAATAATCCAGGCCACAACACAATTAGTTTTGGAAGCACAACATGTTGACTTGATTTGTTAATTCCACATTCGTGCGAACATTCACAAATCTTTTAACGAGGGACCCACTGTGTGAGACAACAAATTAGGCTATATAAAGCCATAATTAACGGGAGAAAAATATCATGCAATCGTATACTCAGGAAGATGGTTAGTCTGGCAGTGGGGAAGTTTCTGCGCCCTTTGAAGCAGGGATCAGTGTATCAGAATCATCTGCGACAGCTGGGTGTTGTATAACAGCCAGAGTGGCCGAGTGGCAGACTGGCTGAAAAAAAAGTGATCCATGTGAGATGTATGGTACTTGGATGTGAGAGGGGGATGGGGGAGTGGAGGTGTAGGTGACGGCAGAGTGGGAAACTTTGCTGACCCTTTCCAAAACAGCGACGTGACGTCAATGCTATTTCAGAGGGAGACACTGGAGGCAAGTGTGAATAACACTGACATGCCTCCAGTTCTCTTCTTGATACGGACTTCAAAAATATCTCACAAATCACAGACGGACCATCTCCTTTCCTTGAACGACCCTTGAAAACTCGCTGTAAACAACTTTTGCTCCATGCGCAACAGAATGCGCATGTGTTAGTGTTAGTGCCTCTACATGTGTCAATGTTCCAAAATTAGACGGGCGTCTTCTAGGCTGAAGCCGTAGCTACTTTTTCAAATTCCAGATGCATAACTTCCAACGTCCAGCACCAAATCCTGATGCATTAATGTGTTGACACAGCTATTCTGGACAAGCCACTTGGGGCCTCATGTACCCACATTTTGATGCAGCTGTTGTTGGTGCTGTGGTCGAATGGCATTTCTCTGATTGTGACAGAGCGGCCTTGGAAGTCTCTTGCTTGAGCTTGTTGTGGTGTTGCAGAGTCAATGATACAGGTTAAAATCATTAGAATCGATCTGTAAAACTCACTGTAATTCCAGTTGGTACAATTCCAGATAATCCTCATAGACTTTGCAGGAGTGGGGCAAAGTGTTTGCTTAAGTGGTCTCACCTGCTTTATCATAGAGGATATGAGACCTCTGAAGACCCTCCTTGATATGCTCTTCTTTTATCACTATGTCCCGTCTGGTATTTACTTGATCCAGTGTGGTTGGCGGGACCAAGCCAACCTGAGCCTGAACAGCCAACTGGAGACTATTAAGTCCAGCTCTAGCGTCACCGTCACACAGGAAGGCTATGGTGTCCAAAGCTTTCTGTTCAATGTAAGTATTTGGCCTAGGACGAGAGAAAAAGCAGTTAAGGTATATAGTTTTTACCCAAAGAAAAATATGTGTGTGTGTACACACACGCACACGCACACACAGACACAACATAGATATTTTTTGACATGCTTTTGAAATATTTATTTCTAAAAGCGCATCAACTCAAGATTCAAAATACAGAGCACAGTTTAGGTCAAGCACTCCACAGTAATTAGAAACCTTGTAAAATGTCCTTGCCAAAGACTGTCCACACCTCCTTTTACTAAAACAGCTTTGATGACGAGCTCCTCAGATGTACATGTATGCCCAATGGCAACAAAGGTTCATCACAGGTATAAGTGGCCATCATCAACAGAGGAGCCTCTGCTGATACAACAGGGAGGAGGAGGACCTACCCGTGTGCGTCTATCTGCTCCTGAGTCCTGGGATTGGCTGGATCCTGTCCCAGCACCCTGATCCCGAGTGTGTCCAGGGCCCGGGAAAGGATTGAGCTCATCGCTTCCACAGAGAGCTTCTCCAAAACCAGAACCCTGCATCTACTCAGCAACGCGGCATTCACCTGGAACGAAGGATTCTCTGTGGTGGCCCCGATAAGTGTAATCGTCCCACATTCCACATGAGGAAGGAAGGTGTCCTACAAGAACATCAAGGTTACAGAGACCACGCAGAAAGAGGAGAAGAGGAACATCGCAGGGGATAATCAGATGATCTTTTGACAGCCAAAATATTGTGGGGTGAGTCTGAATAGCCACCGGATCGCTTGATTTGTTCAGGGAATAGACACAGTCACAACACCAACTGATCGACAAGGTTTGCATTCCTGTGTTATGTATTTTCATGCTTTGACCCTTGTCACCTCATTAAAGTTGGTCTACATTGCTAGTTGATATGGGGACTGACTGACACCTAATTTAACAGTACGGGACTTCTGAAACTCCCAGGGGGAGAAAGGCCAGGGAAAGTTCTTACACAAATGCAGAGGCAAAACAAAACACATGCCTATGTACCAAACAGGGCTTGTATACAGAGGGCATATGATGACCCAAGCTGAGGAGGATGAGCACATGGATGGCTGCTTACATTAAAATCTGTCAGTAAGCCACGTTTGCCCTTCGCTGCGACAGAAAAGTCACGCTCACCAGATTTTTTGTGATTTCTCAAAAATGTGCTATTTTTCTTGATAGGAAATGTTATGCTCTTGTTATTGTGATGGTGCTCAAAGAATTGTCTGTCCTGCGTATTTCTTAAAAGGAAGACATCTGAGATTCGGGAAGAGGTTGGTGAGAGAGGTGACAAAGCACGCCATGGTCATATAAGGTGAGCTTAAGAGATCATCTGGCGACTAGCGAAAGCTCCAAAATGGGCAACGATCACTTCAGCACTCAAATCCATGTGGTATTAAGGGACTGAAAAGGTTCTGCCAGGCTCAGATAAAGATGACGCTCAGGTTTGAAAATGTTTGACCTAAACTCCAAATATGATGCCTAAAATGACACCAAGGTGTTGATAAACCTTGGCCTCAGGCTGAGGGTGCATTAACAGCAACTAGGACATGAGGAGCTGTCGTAGTCAGCAGAGCTCAAGGAAAACATGCTCCAGATTGTTAAGGAACTCAAAACTGGAAAGCAGGTCATCCGCCAATCATGCTACAATAGCTCAAGGCTGCCTGGGGACAACTTTGTGGGGTGCTCTCAGATGGCAGAATCAGAGCCCAGCTCAGGATATTTACAAGCATCAGGACACACACTTGAAAGTAGCGGTCCATCCACCAACCCCATAAAGCCAAATCCAGATGAGCAAATGTTGTTGCATCATGTCAAAGAGGAGTCATCATGAAAATGTAGCCATGTCTTAAACCTTCCTAGGGTGTTAGCTTTTTACTGCCACCTAGGGTGTTGGGGTCGTTTTTAACCCGTGTATTAAGGGTTTACAGTTAACAGCCCTAAAATACCCTTAAAAAAAATCATTTAACATCCAGTGTGTTTCATAACTCTTGTTTACCCAGTTGGGCTCCCTTATCCATGAAAATATTGTTTTCAACATTTTTGTTGTGGCCCCCGGGGCCTTTGTTTTGACAGCATGTTTTGACAGACCCTCGTTTTCAGTATACCTGGAGCCACTCAGTAACACTGGCAAATGAAAGGTAAAAAAAATAAGATGAAAAAGAATGCTATGTTTCCTGAGAATTACTGGGCGATTTTAAATCACTTCCTTAAATGTTCAACAAAAAAAATTTCAAAAAATGTTCTAACCCTGACATGCCTGGGTATGTCTCCGTTTGTTTATGTATGCAAAAAGGCAAAGAGCAACACCCCTAAATGAAGCTCAAGTGGTTGTATGCTGTTGGCTGATTGTGTATTTATGATTTCAGTTTTGGCATTTCTTAGTGTTTTATAACTGAATATTTTTACTCGGGTCATGCATGCTGAAACTCAAAACGGGTCGAAACCGACCCTAACACCCTAAAGGTCATATTTTCCACCAGAGCATTTTAGAAATTAATAGAAAATTTTTTTTGATTGTATTTTGTTTAGATGTCAGTTCCTGACAAAGTCAAAAAGTCTTGATTCAATAAACAAATTTTGTAATTTTATTTATGCATGTTGAAACTCAAAACAGGTCGGTGGCGACCCTAACACCCTACGAAGGTTAAGCGGGTTGGAAAACCGTTGAAGGTTCAGGAAAGCTCTGAGTGACTATTTAAAGATCCAGGCCAGGCAGGAAGGGGAAATTGAAGTCAGGCTGCTGAAGGCATAAATCCAGGATCAAAAAACT
>OMPJ01028171.1:5002-21655 GCA_900312935.1 Carapus acus
CTCTTTTACAAGAGTGACCTGGCTAAAAATGCAGAAGCATGAACCAACACCGTTAATGATTCACAGACCTAGAACTGTATACAAATCATAATTGCAGATTACAAATCACATTTACAGTTTACAATTCAAACAACACAAATTATACAGGACAAACACAGGGGCCAATGGACTGTTTTTCCAGGTTTTTTAGGTATGACCTGAATTCCCCCAGACCAATGGCTGGTAAATGGCTTAACACAAAATTTTACCCTCATTTTTAGGGTGAAAATAAGCAAACCTAAAGATGCAGTCTTTAGGTTTGATGCAGATGAAATTCAGGGGATGTGTGGAATGACCTTATGCACAATTTTACACAAGAGATGACAAAAACAGCATCTCTCTCAAAACTGGTGGATGATGGCGCCATCTTGTGAAATCCTCACAGTGGATTTAGAGAGGCATACACCATACAGAATGTTATGTAATGTAAAATAGAGCTCCTTTTGCAGAGATGATAGGAAAAAAAGGGGGTTTAATGGATTTAAAGGATTGGAAGGAGGGAAAACGTGCAAGAATTCTGTCCTTTTTGAATGAATATTGAATTTGTTTTTTTTTTTTGCATTTTTCAACTGTTGGATGCACAAGTGGGGTCAACAATGATCCCAGAAATTCTCATTAAAATTTATGTAAGTAAAAATGTTGGACAGGTTCTATTCGTTATGCATATTATTGAGTGATTTTCCATAAGTGTCATATAGAGTGAGAAACCACATTATTGACGCACACATAGTCTTGTTTAACCGTACAAATCACCAGTACACCTAGATGGAGTCCCATATATTCTTGGGTTATGATGCTCTAAAACTGGAGGTTCCAGACACTCAATCATGAGAAAACAATTTAATCACAGTGATTAAGAAGTGACAGTAAAATGAGGGAGGACACTCGGAGTATTCAGAGAGCGTTGGGAAGTGTTTGCCTCTGTGCATTCTCTCCTCGTGAGTTAAGAAACACTGTCATGTCCTTCTTTCCTGATCAGGGTTTGACCCCAACAAAAATGTTTGATATATTCATATTACAGGTATCCCTCATTAAATATGTTTGTGATCTTTGCAAATATTTTCTATTTTATATCCTCATTAATTTTGACAAAATTCGAAGTATTTTGACAATTTTTATTGGAGTCGAAAATGACTCAACTCGTGGAGGACTGTAGGTTTTGGTAGGTTGTGTATTCAAGGATTAGTATTGGCCCAGTGTGGATTTTGTCACCCCTGCTTCAGATGGTTTGCTCAATATGTTTGGAGTCATCCCTCCTCACCTTCTCCCCTCCTTCCATCGTCACTGCTCCAACTTTCTGTCTGTTATCAATTAATACACGTGTGTTTCAAATGGCTCCTGCTGCCATTCCTCCACCTGCCCCGTGAACATTACCAGAGAACCAGGAAAGCCTGGATAACTTCTGTTATGATTTGGCGCCATACAAATAAAATTGAATTGAATTGAATTGAATTGAATTGAATTGAATTGAATTGAAGTGAAGTGAAGTGAAGTGAAGTGAAATTAATTGAATTGAACAATCAAGTAAAATAACACCTAACATAAGCTACCCATTCTTTTGAATAGAGAAAATCCAAATGAGGATGCAAAGTATTTTATTTACTGTCAATACAATCTGTCCACAGCTCAGAACTGCAGCAGCCTCTCAAAGCCTCTCTCTGACACAGGGAATGACAGAAATACACCGTTCAACTCCCAGGTGAGACATCGTGGAGCCTGTTGTTAGGCCCTAATCATTTAGATGCAGTTCAAGCATGAACCTCCGTATATTGTATGAGTGGGCACAGACGTAGTATAACTGCCTGTTACAGCGCGGATCGTTGAATGTCCCTGTGAAAGGAGAGCAGGGCAACGGGTCAGCACAAAGCAACACTTTGAGGCTACAGTGGTCAACAAATATTTGATACCATCTGCGCGTAGCTCCACACAGTCCTCATCCAAGTAGTTGTTGGCATCTACCATATGGGTGTATTGCCATTGAGCGCCATCATCTGAGCAATCTGTGGACCGAAACAAACCCTCCTGGAGAAAGAAAGATGTGGAAATGTCATTAGGTTATCATCACTCAAGTTAAATAAATCAACTTGTTTGTGACCAGATTGGAAGAGTTTGCAACTGTGGTGAAGGGTGATTCTTCGAATTTGGACAATAAAAAGATTGCTTTATTTGCTGTGTGGGATTTCAAATATGTCGGCCAATCCTCAATAAGCAGCCTTCTAAACCACCGCCCCCCAACATCTTCCTCAACACCGCCATTTTTTGCTGCCATTTTTTCCATTTTGCTGCTTTCCCTTTTATACCCCTTGTACTTGCCCCAGAACTCAGCACCTTAATTTCACTACACAACATGAATTGTTGTAATGACAATACATTTCCCCTATTTCTGATTCCTGAATGAGAAGGAGAAACCCCTGAGATCACACAGACAAGGAGTGGAAACTCTCTTGTCCTCCTTTTTTCGTGCCCTCACATCCTTTGCTGAGGTGATTGGACACATCACACACTGTCCCCTGAAACAAACAGGCTGATGTGTGATGACTTTTGGCTCCTTTATGCTCACTGACCCTCAAGGTATCATGGAGTCCAGTCCAGGTTGCGACATTTTCTCCAAGGAGACCCTGCACAAAATTGATCTCTTCAGTGCTCCTGTAAGTGGCCAGATGGGACCATTTTTTCATGCATTCAACCTGTAGAACACAAAACCATAGTAAGAGTAAAGGAGAATGTGTGAAATTGTAGTTAAAAGTGTTTTTTTGCAAAGGTTTTGATGAGACAGCTGATTCATCACCTCAGCCGAAGCCATGCGCTTGGCAGTTTTTACCACAAGGAAACAGCGATCACCAAATTTTCGAAAGCCTGGACGGCAGGAATCTGCGACAAAATTCAGAAACAAGACAAAATTCATCAGGTTGTTGTGAGGGAGAGAATAGTTTATAACCTGCCTGAACCTGAAGACAGTTTGTAAGAGCAATTACACACAACTGACCTGCAGCACTGAGGTCCACCTGTACAAGAAGAAAAGACAAAATGAGTGGGAGCCAAACGTGAAATGAATGAACAAATCACTTACATTTCTAGAAAGGATTGTAGAGGATTTGCCAGATACTTAAACCAGAAGTGGCCACATTTGCTTGCGTGCTGCTTTCAAAGTGGCCAAGTCAAAGAGGTCTATCTCCCCAAAACGAAAATAATTCAATATTCTTAAATGAAATATAAATGACTACATTCATCCAACTGTACAATTAAAGTGAGGAAATTGGAGTGAACAACCTATGATGTCCGTCCAAAGCTGCTGGGTCAGATCCTTCTTCATCTGTACTTCTTCACAGATAGACAGCTTTGATTGTTTTATATTTAGCATGTTTTTGTGAGTTATTCATAATAGGCTCCTCGCTTTTCTAAGGACAGATAAAACAAATGCCGCTGCACATCTTCCCTCTTTGGTATTGCCACGGTAGACTGACAAATGAGACAAACGCACTTTTAAAATGACAAAGTCGTCCTCCAATTCCAAATGAAAGTGACACAATTTTGGCTTCTCACTTTGTCTCACTCCCCCACTCAGTTTTATACCTTTTCTTAAGTTAAAGAGGAAAAACGAGGGGTAAGAAGCTGCCAGCTTGTTGGCTTTGCTGAACTTAGTACAGTTTTTTTTAACACTGCCATGTGGATCTGTGACCCACACTACCTTTGTGATCGACTGGTTGATTGCGTTTAACGTAATGGGCGCGACTGACATAAACCGATGAGAAAGATGGAAGTACAATAAATTTGGACATTCAATAGGAGAGAAAAAATGAAGACATGGTCAGTGTTGGACTCACCAAAGCCACACAGAGGAGTGTGAGGACAGGCAGAAGGGACACCATCTGTTAAACAGAGACGCGAGCGGTACCCAGATTACTGAGCCTTGTGTCAGACAGTAAACGCATCGCTGGATTACGCATACTTAGACAAATAAAACTTTAGCGTCAAAAACAAAGAGTGATTGGGAGATGAAGGCGAGCTGACCCTTCTGATGAGGAGGAGCTGATGTTGTTGCAGCAGCAGCAGCAGCAGGTACCTGACTCAGGATGGTACTGAAGAAAGAATCACTATCTTTTAAGGGTTCAACCGCCCAGCACCTCCGTCAAACGAGACTCTTTGATCATATTAAGACAATTATGTCCTAATTTGTCTTAAACACACAGCGGATCTGACGTCAGTAAATACACTGTGGATCTGCCCATGCTGAGCAAACATTGAGTTTCACCCTCAGGAGTTTCATGTGACACTTTTAACAGTTTCAGTAAGTTGTATGAATCATCAGCCTGCCTGCCACTTCTCGTCCAGGTCCGGATCCAGAGTTTTGTTTTTAACAAACATACCGTCTCAAACTGCAATGAGATTACACAAACTGAGTACAGTGATCTCAGAGCCCGATATGAACCGTCCATTAGGATCCTGAGCCACATACTCACTGCCCAACAGCGTGCTCACTAGTGCCCCCCTCACAATTACCTGGGGTTGTGGGTCAACACAGAAAGACATTTACTGACAACACTTGTGGAATAAGTCAACTGTGAAGTCAAGATGTTAATTAAAAAAAGAGAAATCTGAGCTTCTCTCCTCATTTTATTTTTCTGAAATAAAGTGTGATTTTACCACTATCCTACGGCATAATGAGAATATGTTTCTGGTCCTACATTGTTAAGTGTGGCTATATTTTTACTTAAGTAATGAGAGAATAATATACCTTTGTGTAGTCGTTCATACAGCAAGTTATTCAGAGAAGTGCGGTTAGGTTCATGGCTGCTGAGGCACCGACTTCATCACAATCATATTTACAAACATATCGTCACCCTCTTCAAATATTCAACCTTATTCAATATATACTCACACACACACATGCACGCACACACACGCAGACCGCTAGTCTCTCTGTCTGTCTTGAACCCTTTGAGGCCTTAAATGACATTGCATTCTGAGGTGTGAAATCAGTCAGGTGGGTTTCCGCCACAAAACACGTTTGTCAACGCACTATGAATAAGATATCAGATCGATTTACACTGAACCCTCATGTTAAGAGTAAATCTACACTTAAATATATTGGGAGAGGAGTGAACAGTGGGCTGAGACAAAAGAAAACTATACCTTGGGCAGGTTTTTTGGGGGGGTTCGGTCTATTTCTTTTTTCTTTGAATGGAATCAGGCATAAGTCTGGTTTTCAAGGACAGTGGGAGTTGATTGGCGTGTCTTCTTGACGTGTCTTCATCTCATACTTGAAAGTGTGAGATGAGCAAACATTCAAGGGGAACAACAAAGGGAATGGGAGCCCCACAGCGAGCAAGTCAGATGGTGGCATCCTCCTCCACACCCTTGGCTCAAAGCCAAAAACAACATGGCTGCCGCTGGCTGCTGTGCCTGACGTAGAGCTGACTGTTGATTAGACTGCACACACACTGAGCAAGGGGGTTGTCATAGGGCTTTAAACTCAAAGTGAAGTGCGGTGCTACATGTAATGTAAGTGACCTGAGGTGACCTCTATCACTCTGAACAGATCCTGTATCTGTACTTCTTGTCACTGGACAGGACGCCATAAGGACTGACGAGGTAGGTTAACGGAGGACACTGGACAAAGTCAAGAAAAGGGTTGATGAGTCCACGATGACCTAGAGCAGCTCAGACTGGTTTCTGTTTGGGGATGTGGCCTCTTGCTTCCAGGGTATTTGATCGTGGCATCAGTATCCTGCCGGAAAATCAATAATAAAAGATATTATTTGCCCTGGAGTGTAACGTTGGGCAGCAAGTGAGCAGTGTGAGAATATCCAGCAGTGCACAGGTAATGATGCTGCTGTGCCATGTGCAGAGCTGTCTCATGGTTTCTCAGAGCCGTGGTTTTGCCAGCACACATGACCGTTTCAGCATTGAGACGTGCTCTCTTGCATCCAAAGGTCTCAAAACTCCAGTTCTCAAGTCAAACTGCTGCTGTGGGTCTGCTACGTCCTCTGAAAGGCAGAATATCTTTTTGATATGGTACATGATGAATCAATGAGTGGACAATTCCTTGACACATTCGTGTATCTTTGGCCCCTTAACTGTACAAGTAAAGGCCCAGCAGAGGTTTGTGTGCATCAGTAATGGCCACCATCTGGTGTCATGGTTGCCATCTTGACACCTGTAATGGAGAGACTCACACAGAATATCCCGATTCATCAGTAGAGTAGAATAGAATACATTTATTATCATGGTATGGTGCAAACAAATGTGGCACAGCTCCAGTTCAAAAGTGCAAAAAGTGATGAATACAGAATAAACATATCTACAGTATGAACACTGTCCTTTCATGAGGTGGAGACTTTGAGACCTTTTTGGTGATACTGGTCTCAACCAGGACTGGACTCAGTCATGATCAACTACGCCTCAGAAGTCTAAGTCAGAGAAACATCACCAACTTTGTCTCTGGAGTGTGTCACCCACTGTGCCCAATCACTCAACGATGGAGGACGAAAAGACGTGAGGAAACAGGGCAAGACAGTGAGACTCAATGTTGGTGTGTGTTCTCTGCAATATTTTCTCCCTTTTGATGTGACTGAAAGGTTTCAGGTGGACTGATGATTCTTCCAGCTTTGGCAGCAGCAGAGTGTGTGTCTGTCCTCGTGTCTCCTGAGGCTCCTGAGGGTGAAACACAACATTTGCTTAGATAAAACACATCAGTTGCGTGTTTAGTGACAGTGGTGCCGCTTTGCTTTAACAAGGATATTGTTGACTTCTGTGAGGGAGGTGCTGTGAGGTGCTGTGAAATCTAATGGTTAAAAGATTGAGATTCTTCCTCCAACATCATCGATCGTCTGATACCTGCTGCTGCAACATCGGCACCTCTCCTTCATCACCACAAAGGTCAGATCACCTTCATCTTCATTCTCTGTCATACTGTTGCTGTTAGGGTGTCTTAAATTAAATTTGGTGCAAATCTGGGTCCTCGTGGTATCTGGGTCACACAGATGGCGTCCTTTCTTCACCTCATCACTCTCCTCTGTGTGGCTACAGTGAGTCGAGCACACTGCAGTTACGAAGTTGTTTCTGCTTCTGTGTGTTGTCAGAATTGAGGGTGTCTCACTGATGTTGTCTGTCCTCTGTGCTTGCAGGTGGCCTTTGGGGGTCAGTCCCTCTTCATCTCATCACAGTTTCATTTCACTGATTACTACTTATTCTTGCTGCCTTGACAAACCGACACATTTTAATATCTTGATCTGTTGATGTTGTAGGGACCTGTCCCTCTGGTTGGCACTATTATCGACAATTGTGCTACCGTGTGATGAACACTCCTCGGCAAATGGTGGACGCTGAGGTGACCAAGCGTTTTGCTGCCATTGTTTCTCCCTTTCATGTCATTCTGACTTTAAGGGCTTATTCTGAGGTCTCCCCATGTTTATTATTATCTTTAGAATGACTGCAGGCGTCAGGGCGGACATTTGGCCACCTATTTCAGTTACTCAGAGACAATTTGTGCTCGGTCTCATGCAAACTAAAGTTGCCACCTGGACTGGATTGTACGACACGATTATGGTCAGTGAGAGAGAGAATTCTCAAACATCAACGAGTGTCTGTGTCTGATCCCAGCCAGACCCCGTGACAACTAATGTTGCTTGAAAACAGACTACAGACACAATGACCAATCACCTACGAGGATCTATTGTAATTTCTGCGTCCTTCCCCTCTCAGGAAGGTACATTTTTCAGTACCAACTGTATTTTTTACAACACAGCCTGGGCACAGAATGCCGTTGGGATTACCCAAGCCGGCGCAACAAATCCAAGCAACTCATATGTTGAGAACTGTGTGGAGCTGCTTCCCTCTGGTATTGTACATTTCCTTCTTGAGTTCACAAAATCAAACACTTCGATTTTCATCATCAGCCTGCAGACAACACAGGTTCCAGACATTTGTTTTGTGGCCTAATGTCTTTCATCTTTCCACAGCGTTCATCAACGACCTGAGATGTAGCCGTTCACTAAAATATGTCTGCAGCAAAAGGGTGACACGACAGTAGAATCACAGTGGCCTTGGCCGCTGTTGTGATTCTTGAAGTCTGCCCTTCTCTACCATTTCACCTTGTGTGTGGGCTGTGGGCAGATTGTGTTAACAGCAAATAAATTAGTTTGCATTCACAACTGGATTGCTCCTCTCTAACACCTGAAGGGAAATGGTGGGTTGGGTTGCATCATCATATCATTTCATGGTTTTCAATTATGGTATATTGCAATGATCAAGAATGGCTTCAAAGACTTCGTACAGTATTTATTCACACTCACATTTTGCACTGGTGGACATGCTCTGTGTGTTATTGTGCCAGTATAAAGCAGTGTAGTTACACTCCTGATGGTTTTCTGAAATAATTACCCTAACCCTAACTGCCAGAGGTGCAATTTCAATTTGAAGTGTATTTCAAACAGTCCAAATGGTTGAATATTTTGTCTGCTTACTTACTTACCAATCTGATGCAGCTCCAGCTGCCCCCCTACCCCTCCTTTAAGCTGCTCCTCTCATGCTCCCTTTATGTCTGGCACAGTTTAAGTGCAAAACGGAAACAGGGCGGCTTTTGCCCCTTATTGTGGAAGAGTGGAAGAACTGCCGCGATCTTTCAACATCAGCACTACCACCAGTTCATTGACTGCACCAATATTATGGATACATACGCCAAGAATCCATCAAACATTAAAATATTTTTTCAGTCAGCAGACAAAAGGCACCATTGCGAGCCACTCACTCACAAGAGCTTCCTCGTTATCAGAATAATATTGTATATATGTTGTGATGTGAGCAGTTTTTTAACACAGAATTAGTACTGCTACTATTGTTATCATCATCATCATCACTATCAAGAGATTCATGTAGATTAGTTATTAAAGAAATTTGTTAACAGGTTTTGGTAAACGTTCATACCACTCAGTGCCCATGAAGTAGTCCCCAGTCTCTTGGGGGTCGACGACTCCTGTTCTTGGGTTTCAGTTCTTTATCCACATAAGAGTAGCATTCCTGACTTCGACCTATTTAACCTAGTCTACTTTACAATCATTATTAGTTATATCGTTCCCTGTTATCACTACACAAGGCATTATCAATACGGGTAAGATATCATTCATAGACTTGCACTCGAGATGTTTGACGTGGCTCTGAAAAGAGCCGTTGTTTACTCGATGCAGGGCGACGAGCTTTACTTGCTCTTGGCGGGCTTCTCGGTCTTCTTAGGGAGGAGGACGGCCTGGATGTTGGGCAGCACGCCACCCTGGGCGATGGTCACGCCGCCGAGCAGCTTGTTCAACTCCTCGTCGTTGCGGACGGCCAGCTGGAGGTGGCGGGGGATGATGCGGGTCTTCTTGTTGTCCCGAGCGGCGTTGCCCGCCAACTCCAGGATCTCGGCGGTCAGGTATTCCAGCACGGCCGCCAGGTACACGGGAGCGCCGGCGCCCACTCGCTCGGCGTAGTTGCCCTTGCGGAGGAGCCTGTGCACGCGGCCCACGGGGAATTGGAGGCCGGCGCGGGAGGAGCGGGTCTTGGCCTTGGCTCTGGCCTTACCGCCGGTCTTTCCACGTCCAGACATTCTACCACTGATTTGTAGACTGAAGCTGGAAGACTGTCTCCTTCAGTGGCATATTCGAAGGGAGAATACACCCAACTTATTTCCTATTGGTTCAACGTATCGTGACTAGGATTGACCAATCAGATGCTACCTACTCCTGTGTGTTCTCAGGATTGTGAAAGCGGGAAATACGCAAGCCTAAGAATGCAGTCCACATAATCAAGATAAATCAAAAGAGTAAATGAACTCATTCAAAATGAATACCCTATAAAGCGATATAAATTCAAATCCTTGAATGCTGAAGTAAGGACTCACTACAGCAAGTGACGAAAACAACTCTGGTAATAACACAACAGCTTCTATAACTAATGATAACAATACCTACACTACAATAATTTGATAAAAAAGATGAGTGCAGAAATGAAAATACATATTGAAACGTTGAAGACGTATAAATGAACAAATTCTTTCTACACCTAGTTCTCCATTGCATGTAATGCTCCAGCGACTTCCCATACACCTACCTTATATGAGGACATTGTAGTTAATCCCTAATTGTACCGGTGTGATATTTGTATGTGCGCTTAATTCATGCTTCTTTTTGCTCAATGAGCTGGCGGACAGTTGAATTTCTCCTTGGCAATGAATATATTTCAGTAGTATGTGTGTATTTATTGAATCATTGTAGACGATCTGTTGGGTGTCTATAGTGTTTTTATTCTATAGATCTCAATGTCAGGAATCAGGACCCTTTTTTGTCATTACAGCAATTGAACTGAGTAATGAAACTAAGGTGCTCCATCCTGGAGTAAGAAGTTAGGAAAGAAAGAAGGAAGAAGAGTGTTCATATGGAGCATCCCAGAAAGTGCCTTCAGATACTTTGTTATGGGTGTAAGCACCTTAGTTTCATTACTCAATTGAATTTCTGTGAGGACTTTCTGTGAGATTCCTGATTCGGCGCTACAAAAATAATATGAACTGGATGTCAGTTGGCGGTCTCTAATCATGATGCTTGCAATGATATTTAGAATCCAGCAGGTGTCAATAATGAGCGACACATACCAACTCGATACCGAGAAAGTGCGTAATGTGCTGTCACAAGGTCTCATTTATTGCTTACCATGTGTGCGTATCGATATTACATATATGCGCGTGTGCAAGAGGCTAATCCAAGTTTTACCCACTACATCAATACAAGCTGGTAGTGGCTGGATCCATCCTTATTCATACATGTCCCTGTTTTCACACGTGTGGACTTGGCACAGGCTCTTTCAGATTCATGTAATGTGGCTCTTAAAAGAGCCGTTGTGGTTGCATGGAGCATCGAACAGCTTAGGCCCTCTCCCCGCGGATGCGGCGGGCGAGCTGGATGTCTTTGGGCATAATAGTCACCCTCTTGGCGTGGATGGCGCACAGGTTAGTGTCCTCGAACAGACCCACCAAGTAAGCCTCGCTGGCCTCCTGCAGAGCCATGACGGCAGAGCTCTGGAAGCGGAGATCGGTCTTGAAATCCTGGGCGATCTCACGCACCAGGCGCTGGAAGGGCAGCTTGCGGATAAGCAACTCGGTAGATTTCTGGTAGCGGCGGATCTCGCGGAGAGCTACGGTGCCGGGCCTGTAGCGGTGAGGCTTCTTCACGCCGCCGGTGGCTGGAGCGCTTTTACGAGCGGCCTTGGTGGCCAACTGCTTCCTGGGGGCTTTGCCACCGGTGGACTTGCGAGCGGTCTGCTTAGTTCTGGCCATTACTGCTCTCTGGAAAGTAGAATGCGAGTGACTTTGATGGGCTCATGAGCGAATTTATAAAGCACAGCCGACGGGTCTTGGTGACGTCACAGTATCTTGTCGCCCTCCAATTGGTGAGATTCAGGACCTCGGGCCGGCGCGAGACGCTAGCTGAACTACCATTGGACAACAGATATCTTTGAAAACACCCGCCAAAATTTAGTTGAACATTGTCTGGGAGCAGATGTTGATTTGATAAGGTCTTAATGGATGCAGACATCCAGACGCTGTGTTAATCTGTCCTCAATCAAAACTGAATTTAGAAATACAGTCTCATCTTTAACAAACTAGACATATATTTCCATTTTACAAATTTCCTTTACTATCATCATATTCCACGTTGTTCTACCACATTCGTGAGTACAATTTAACGTCAATAATTCTGGTTCCTCTCTGCTACGGGATACAAGGAGGAGCTTGTGCAAACTCTCACTTTTAGATAATGTGTGTAAATAGTTTCATCAGTCCCGTTCGATGGATGAGACCATCATTAATAAATCATTAATCATAATCTTCAATAATAAACGTTAGATGTCATTAGTATACAAATCATTTAGACCGTATATATTTCTTCTGTCCATTGTCTTCTATTCCTTTGCACTGGAATTCAGCACCCGTTTCATTGCACAATATAATAAAAGTTTTGATATTTCGCATTGAGTTAATTGATAAATGTGTGCTGGCCAGGAGAAGACATCCCAGACAATAATTTGGATTTAGAATTCTTCTTTGGCGCCCCACAGAATATCGGGCTACGTACAGTCACATTAATGCGATATGTGTAAACGCGAGTGGAAGATTTCACGTTGTAGGGGACGCTATAATGTTAATAGCAATTTCTTGCTTAATGTCGAAAATAAACACCATGGGGAAGGCACTTTACAGAGGTTTTGGGTGGCTCTTAAAAGAGCCGTTGATCAGTTAAAAGACTGCTCCGATTACTTGGAGCTGGTGTACTTGGTCACAGCCTTGGTGCCTTCAGACACGGCGTGCTTGGCCAGCTCACCGGGCAGCAGGAGACGGACGGCGGTCTGAATCTCCCGGGAGGAGATGGTGGAGCGCTTGTTGTAGTGAGCCAGACGAGAGGCCTCGCCGGCGATTCGCTCGAAAATGTCGTTGACAAATGAGTTCATAATGCTCATCGCCTTTGAAGAGATGCCGGTGTCGGGGTGGACCTGCTTCAGGACCTTGTAGACGTAGATGGCATAGCTTTCCTTCCTGGTTCTCTTCTTCTTCTTGCCTCCTTTGCCTGCGGTCTTGCTCACAGCCTTCTTAGAGCCCTTTTTGGGAGCGGTCTTTGCGGGATCAGGCATGGTTACCCGTTCAGTTTATCCTGAATGGATCGGTATTGCTGCTGTACCGTGTTACTGGTCTTGTGCAGAGCTCATGCAAATATCTCTGCGTGGCGGCTCGTCCGTGATTGGACAATTGCTCCAGAGTGGGCAGATCCTGAAGAGCGAATTCTCTTGCTCTATCCCCGCCCCCAGTTGTAATCAGTAGGTGGGGCCAAAACTTTGCAGCCACTGGCCCTTTGTGGTGTCTATGTTCAATGTAATGTCTTTTATACAATTGTGCATATTAGATAGCTTATTTTGGTGTTAGAGGTGGTCATTGAAAAATGACGATAGTATTGACAGGTCAACTCAATTCCAAAATCATATTTGTTTAAGACCACACCACAACATTAGTTTTCTGAAGGCACTTTCCAGGATGGAACAGGTATACGCCCTCAATATTCAATCATCCAACATTCACATGTAGACAGTATTTATATTCTGGAGGCTATAATGCATGTGTGTGTGTATGTACACATTCATACGTATTGATGTATTAGTATTCATTTCATGTACCTGGTTATTTTTCACATCATATTGATTAGTATTGACATATTGTATATTGCTTAGTTTTTATCTTCTGCCTATCCGAATCAGCCTGAGCTGCTGGTGTCTTTTGATTGGTGGATCAATAAATCCAAATATCTTTACATGACATTTTACAACCATTTGAAACTGTTGTTGGTCCTTAAGGAATTCAGGAATCTTTTATTATCATTATTGCAATTAAATTGTGTAATGACACTAAGGTGCTGTATTTCAGTGCAAGTAGTTTGAGTCGAAAAGAGTATCATGTTGTTGCATTTCCGTTGTTTTAGTCATGAGTGTTTGATCAAGTTTTCTAATTTCTGGCAAACTATTCATGAAATGGTGCCACCTCTAAGAAGTAGGAAGAGATAACACTTAGGAATAGGGAAGATAAGAGAGTTGGATGATTGTATATGAAATACGTTGTGAGAAGGTAAACATTCTATTTATCCATTGATCTGGCAATGCAGGAATTGAAATGTATAACTCCGAAATGCACTACTAAGAATAACTTTGGCAATATACTGTATATTTGATTGGATTGGCGTTCCGCCGCTACCGCAGCCAATTGCAACTGTATTGACACCTGCTAATCTCTTTCTTGACATCTAGTCCAAATAAATTTTGACCAGCACAAAGGCCCCTGAAATTTTCAGCCTCTTAATTGGTCACACTGACACTTTTCATGCTAGCATTGAGCAGACATGTGGGCAGTCAGCGTGTGGCTCTTGGCACTTTCAAAGGAGGGCTGAAGAGATAAAAATCTCTTTCAAGAAAATACATATTCATTTTCACACACACATGCATAAACATGTCAACACGTTGCCCTGACATGCATGACAATAGAAATGGCTGAGGGACATTGTGAGCTATCATTTAAAACTGTTTGGTGATGTGTGAGGCCGCCAAGAGCAAGTGATGCCCGACGCCCTACTCCAGACCAACAACGGCTCTTTTGAGAGCCACGCTAAAAATCCTCAGGAGCAACTCTATGAACCAAATCTTACCCATATAGTAATAAGATTAAATGATATAACTAAAACTTGCTAAAGAGGTTGTCAGGACAGTTAACTAGATCCAACTTAGGAGTGCTATTTCTATGTGGAGAAAGAACTGAAATCCTAGAACAGGGCTCATCGACCTGTGTGATGTGAAGGTCTCTCAGGACCTGTTTGATACAAATTTCTCAAATAACTAAACTGCATGAATCACTTAATAGTGATGATGATGATGATGATAACAATAATAGTAGCAGTACTAATACTGTGTGGAGAAACGGTCACATGACGATTATATGTACTATATCATACTGATCATAAAGCAGCTCTTGGAAAGTGTTGAGTGACTCACAATGGCGCTTTTGGTCTGCTGACTGATAGAATATTTTCATAAATGTTAGGTGGATTCTAGGCATATGTATCCATGGTATTGGTTTTGTCAATGACCGTTGGCATTGCTGATATTCAAAGATCGTGGCAGTTTGTCTGTATTTGTGAAATGGAGCAACAGCCTCACTGTCTCCATTTTGCACTTTGACTGTGCCAGATGTATAGAGAGACGAGAGAGAGGCAGCCTGAAGGAGGGGAGGGGGGCACCTGGACTTGCATTAGACAGGTAAGTAGGTAAGCAGGCAATATATTCAACCACCTGGGCTGTTTACCATACATTTCAAATTGGAACTGCACCTCTGGCAGTTAGGGTTAGGGTCATTATCTCAGAAAACTATCAGGAGTGTAATTACACGGCACGATTTATACCGTCACAATGACACACAGAGCATCTCAACCAGTGCAAAATGTGAGTGTGAATAAATACTGTAAAGAGTCTTTGAAGCCACTCTTGATTATTGCAATATATCAAAATTTAAAACCATGAAATGATATGATGATGCAACTCAATCCAAGGTTTCCCTTCAGGAGTTATAGAGGAGAAATCCAGTTGTGAATGCAAATTGATTTATTTGCTGCCAAAAGAATCTGCCCCACAGCTGTTGCGATTCTACCGTTGTGTCGCCGCTTTGCTGCAGACGTATTTTAATGCACGGGTACATCTCATGTCGTTGATGTTCCCTGTGGAAAGATGAAAGACATTTGGCCACAAAACCAAGGTCTGGAACCTGCATTGTCTGCAAGCTGCTGATGAGATTTAAAGTGTTTGATTTTGTGGACGCAAGATGGAAATGTACAATACCGGAGGGACGCAGCCCCACACAGTTCTCAAAATAAAGGTTGTCAGGATTTATTGGGCTTGCTCGGCCAAATACAGGGGTATTCAGTAACCAGTCTGTGTTGTAAAACTTGTGAGAGAGAGAAAGTTGGTACTGAAAAATGTTCCTTCCTATGGAGGGGAAGGACACGGAAATTACAATAGATCCTCAGGTAGGTGATTGGTTGTTTTGTTAGTAGTATGTTGTCAAGCAATATTAGTTGTCACAGGCTCTGAATGTGATCAGACACACACTGGTTAATGTGTGAGGATTATTTCTCTCACTGACCTGAATTGTGTCGTATAATCCAGTCCAGGTGGCAACTTTGGGCTCCATGAGGCCGAGCACAAAAAGTCTCTGTGAGAAGCAGAAATAGGTGGCCAAATGTCCACCCCGACGCCTGCAGTCATTCTGAAGAGAAAGCATAATAAAAAACGAGGAGAGCACGGAATGAGCCCTTTAAGTCAGAATGACATGAAAGGAAGAAACAGTGGTCTCAAACCGGCTGGTCACCTCAGCATCCACCATATGCCGAGGAGTGTACATCACACGGTAGCACAATTGTTGATAATAATGCCAGTCAGAGGGACAGGTCAATGTCGTGGACCCTACAACACCAACAGATCAAGATATCAAAATATTTCACTTTGTCAAGGCAACGAGAATAAATAGTAATCAGTGAAATGAAACTGTGATGAGATGAAGAAGGACTGACCCCCAAAGGCCACCTGTAAGCACAGAGGACAGACAATACCAGTGAGACACCCTCAATTCTGACAACACACAGGAGCAGAAACAACTTTGAATCTACAGTGTGCTCGACTCACCGTTGCCACACAGAGGAGAATGATGAGGTGAAGAAAGGACGTCATCTGTAAGACCCAGATACCACGAGGACCCAGATTTGCACCAAAATTTAGTTAAGACACCCTAACCGCAACAGTATGATAGAGAATGAAAGTGAAGGTGATCTGACCTTTGTGGTGATGAAGGAGAGGTGCCAATGTTGCAGCAGCAAAGATCAGACGCACAATGATGTTGGAGGAAGAATCTCAATCTTTTAACCATTAGATTTCACAGCACCTCACAGCACCTCCCTCACAGAAGTCAACAATATCCGTGTTAAGGCAAAGCGGCACCACCGTCACTAAACACACAACTGACGTGTTTTGACTAAGCAAATGTTGTGTTTCACCCTCAGG
>OMPJ01028172.1:0-20498 GCA_900312935.1 Carapus acus
AAAAAAAAAAAAAAAATATATATATATTTATATATATTCTACAACATATGAAAGTGGAAGATTTCTGGAGATTTGCAATGAATGGACGTCTTCCACGCTTTTCCCCACATGATTGATAGTCCCACTCCTTTGACCCTTGGACGGACCCGTGGGGTCAAAAATGAGCCCCGGGGTTGTTATTAGAGATGTCCGATAATATCGGCCCACCGATATTATCGGCCCGATATTAGCATAAAAATGTAATATCGGTATCGGATCTGTTTGCTTTAAAACCGATAAAATAAAAACCGATAAAAATAAAATAATGCTTGCGTTACACCGAAATAGTGCCTATGCGCTCCTGAAGCGTTTACCGGCGCACATATCGGTATCGGCTGTTATCGGTATCGGTAAATTGAGAGTTGGACAATATCGGCCTATTGGATATCGGCAAAAAAGCCAATATCGGACATCCCTTGTTGTTATCCCTCAAAATCTTAAAAAAGAAAATTTGTAATATATTCATATTCCAGGTATTCCTCATTGGACATGTTTGTGGCATGAGGCAATATTTTTCTTTATTTATGTTTTCATTCATTTTGAGAAAATTCTGAAGTAAAAGACCCCACACGTGGAGTGTAGGTTTTGGTAGGTTGTGCATCTAAAGGTCAAAAAACCAAAACATGGCCTTCAATGCAGCACGTTTTCAACCATCTCCACATCCTGGTACACGCAGAAGCCAAACTGCCCTGCAGCAGCAGCAGCATCAGCATCAGCACACGTGTGTCTCCGTGACGAAGACCAGACAGGCGTGTGAGTCATCCGGGCTTCGACTCATGCTGAATGACTCGCTGGGCTGTTTCCTCTGGCTCATTTATGCACAGCAGCCACGGGGGAAATCAACCGGGACAAACAACCACGACCCCCCACCCACACACACACACCACCAACATCACCACCACCACCACCACCACAGCCTGCGGCAGCTGGAATTTTCTTGTCGGATATTTTAATTTTCAGTCAATTAAAAATCGAAGGGAGAATTCATTATCGCGGGGCAGGATTCATTAGGTATGTAAATGCCTGGATTATACGTGCGATTTGTTCAATTAGGGAGGAAGGGGCTGTTTTCTGAACACGGTGCATCTTCAAAAGGGCGAGGAAATCAATCAAAAACGGCGAAGTGATGGCGCCACGGGCACACACACTGTGTGATGATCCACCTGATAGATGATATTTGACGTGAGGTTTCATGCGTGGTGGGAGTTAAATTGCAACAACGTCAGATCTGTGAAAGCTAGTCTAAGGAATCTACGTTATTGTTTTGAAGGTCGGTCACACATCTGTCAATCAGCCTGCCAGAAACCCATTGTTGAGTTTAAAATCATTATTGTATGTCTCAATGTATCGCCTGTGCGGCCGGCTTTTGTTTGTTTGGTTGTGTTTTCTTGGCAGCAGGCCGGTCGGAGTGTGTTAGCGAGGGCAGCGCACGGTGAAGGTGTGTGACGGCTAGAAAAGCGCTCATCAGCATCGCAACGACCACTCAAGTGGGAAAACTGTGGACATTAGCCGCGACAAACGCAGGCTGGCTCAAGGACAATGACACACATGACCACGCCCCATCCCCTCCTTTACCCTCCCTCCTTCTTTTCCTCCGTCTCTCTCTCCCTACCTCCCTCTCTGAAGCTTCCTCACATCACTGCTCACACATTCCATCTCTTCATCATCTGCCGCCTCTTCCCAGTGTTCCGTCGGGGAGTTTTGGAGGGTCAATGGGGACAGACGTGGAACGTAAATCAACCCGTGTGTGTGAGTGTGTGTGTGTGCGTGTGTGTGTGTGGGAGTGAGGGAGAGTCTTACCTGTACAGGGCCTCAAACAGCTCTTTCGAGTCAACACCAAAAGCCTTCTCATACTGATTCTTCCCTTCCCTGTGAAAACACAAACACCTCATTTCTTATCATTACTACCAAGGCTTTCATTTGGTTTCATATTGAATGTGCGTGGACAAATGGATTGTCAAGCTTAAACTCCATTTTGTCCTCATCTCCCAAGATCATATCAAATATGCATTGGAGCGGGCCCGCCAAAATATGGCGCATACACCGCTGATACTACAAGTCCCAGAATGCTTTGTTAAGACGTTGGTGCGTCAGTCGAGACCGCCAAGCGCCCCTTTTCCATCTTTTTGTTGACAAACGTTAGCATCTACGCTACCAGTTACCCCTAACAAACTTTCTCAACCCCTGCCCGAAAAAAAAGGAAAATAGGACCGTTCAAGAGAGGTAGAGAAAGACTATCCGTTCACGAAAGTAAAGGACAGACCTGTTTGTCATGTGTACGCGGCCACCGCGGCTGTAACGAAAGAATATAACGTATGAAGACACCATAAGACGATGTACCAAGGGCCGAGTTAGAAGCCAAGGAATGCAGATGTGAACCGCTCGGTAATTCGTTGGTGGCTGACATGGAAAGCGCACCAACCAACCTCTTAATGGAGCTGAATAAAGCGTAGTGTCACAGTTAAGTGGCTGTGTGTTACTACTTTACTTGCTCGGATACGGAACCGCAATTGGTGCGTGTTTATGACGTCACAGGTTGCAGGTGTTGCCACACTCGTCCATGACAATTAAGCACAGGAGGCCTAAGTAAATGTGCGGTAATATACCAGAAATAAAACGGATCTCAAAAGTTTCATTGAGCCCTGTCTGTGGCCCAAATTGGAAGGAAACCAAATTAAATTGAAAGGTCTGGAAGAAGGGAAAACATGCACTATTTCTTTCATCAATTTTTCAATGAATATTGAGTTAAGCCCACAATGTTGTCCCACTTTTTGATTTTGGCCCTTGGCGAATTTGAGTCCGACACCCCTGCCCGAAAGAGCGCTGAAACATCATGGTCATGTGACTGCAGCGGCTGTTTCGCTGTCACCTGACGGCATCGGTCAGGTAGTGCCAGCAGAGGTACACGGTCTTGGACTTGTACTGGATGGACTGGTGGAGGGACGAAGGGCTGGAGCGGGTCAGGTAGGTGCTGGCCTGCTCCGAGTTACTGTAGAGCGCTGAAACGGAAGAGGGAGGAGAAGTGAGGATGCATGCTGCTGCTCTCACTTGGTCCTATGCGTGTGTGTATGTGTGTGTGTCTGACCTTGTCCATTCTCATGGTGTGTGTTGAGCAGCTGCAGGCCTGCACAGGCAGCCAGGAGTCTCTCCGTCCCATCCAGGCTGGCTCCAATAGCCCTAGACACATCCTCTGCAGACAGGGGGCGCTCTGCAGCCATCAAAACATCAAATACGCCCAGTTCACAGGCGGCAAAGAGAGTCTGGGCAGAGAGTGGGAAATATAACATAATATTAAAAAAAGAAATCAAAGGTAAGCGCACCATGAAAAATTACGAGAGTTACTGTAAAGCTTGTTTAAGCAAATAGAGTCACTTGAAAAAGCAAGTTGTTTAAACACATTTACACACTTTGTGGTGGGGGAGGCACAAAATTTGACTGTGACATGATAGTTTTGTCTATGGGGAGCACAGAAACTGCTGTTAGACTTAAGACGTCTGCACTGTTGTCTGACGAGAAAGTGTGTGTGTGTGTAGCGATTGTCCGTTACCTTGGAAACCAAGAAGCCCTCCATATAATCCAGTATCTTTCTGGGGAAAGCGTCGGCAGCTGGTGAGCTCATGTCTTCAGGCTGAGCCGTGGTCTCCGGTGTGCCACAGTTGCTGCGTGTCCACTGAATGGACCTATAAGTGGACGCACATTTTATATACACACACGCGCGAGACGGCGACTAACACAAACTACTCACACAGCGGCAGCAGCACAACACTAATCGGATTAAACCCAGATAACCCAGATTAGAACTGCAGGTTCAGCCTGCATTGAACAAAGACCTGACTCTTAACAAGTGCTGCCTTGTTCTCTCTCTCTCACACACAAACACACACACATGCATTGTCATACCAGTTACAGCAAAATTTAGGTCAGTGGAATAATAGTTTACAGCAGAGGAAGTGTACAGCAATCATACGTAGACGAATCACATGGGAGATTAATTGTTGTAGCAGCTTCCTTGGACAAGGAATCAATAACCGGTCATACAAACGCAGTTATTAGCATGAGTTATCAATTCCTTGTGTTCTTACAATTCAAATATTATTATTATTTTATTGTATTATTTTTTGTATATCTATTTTATTGTAATTTATATTATTAATATTAATATTAATAATAGTTATTGTTATTGCTATTATTATTGTTACTATTATTGTTATTATTATTATTATTATTATTATTATTTGATTTCAAATATTCCAATATTCAAGAAAAGAATGATTTATTCTTGTAGAGGCTTGAATTTCACCATGATATTTTCATTCCTTTCATGTCACTTCTCTACTTCACTTATTGTTTCAGTTATTGTTTACTCGTCTAAAATATCAGGAATTCATACTGCCGAAACCCTCACTCATACTTACCAGGAATTCCATTATTGTCCACCTACTACCCTCCCACACACACTTAAACACACACTCACACAGCATTCTACTTTCGCACCCTCACACTCGTTGGGGAGCACGTAGGATCGACCTGATCAATCCCCAGGCTCCAGCTAGTTAGCAGGCAAAAACAATCTGCCACGCTCATTAAACCTGCCATTTGTGGCAACAATGCCAAATCGTCAGAGGTAACTGGTCATATTTTAAATAGTTTGGGAGATAAATTGGTTTATTTCAGTCATGAGCAAGACCTGGTAATGGCTCCCAAAGCTATTCACACATGACGACTATTTCCAGGGGGAATTCATTAAAACAGTTTAGCATCAACATTCTGACATATAAACAAGCAAGGTAAGAGAGGAAAAGTAGACGCTGATATGCGAGCCAAATATGTAGATGATGCTTTTCCTCTTTAATATTAATGTAACAAAGTGGCTGAACGATGTCAGAACGCAGGCAACACAAAGCCTCGCACCTTGAAAAGGTCGTATGAATATTTACAGCTCAATCTCCTTCCCCTTAAGGTAAAAATTAATAATAAATGAACACCTTTGTTGGATACGTCTTGTTTTGACTTTCTTTTTATTCTGAAATTCAATTTGTTCGCAAGACATGCTCCAGTAGAGCAGTGGGGCTTCATCCAGACATGAGCGAGATGCAATTTCAACAGATGTGAGAGCCGATGATTTCCCCATACACTCCAGCGCACATCAGTCTGGACGTGTGAAGCCAGTTAACTTTAAATTTTCACAAAACATGAATAAACAAAGGACGTTTCCTGTAAAAGCATGAAAACCATGACAAGCAGCCGAAGCAGACAACATTCGATGCAGTTCCAGACTATTATGGGCACTGCGTGCGTGGTGATAGTGAGTTAGATTGAGGACAGAAGGAGCCGATTGGCTCCTCCTTACCTGAAGAAACTGGCTGGTTTCTTTCACAACTCCATAACAAGGTTGTTCCAGACTCATCCAAGCTGACAGAGACCACAGGGCAGGTCCAGAATGGAGGGGAATTACAGCCGTGTAGCGTACTGGGATTTCCCAGGGTGAGATGCGATATAAACTGAGAAACTGATGATTTAGAAACAGGGAAAGACTTTTTTTTCAGTCAAATGAGATTCAGAAAAGAGCAACAGGGAATTCTTTTTAAAATTCAATTATGTGACTGACACAACGGTGCTGAAAGACCTTGAGCCTCGGCCCAGATGCCAATGCTTCAGTTCTTCACTTTGTCTCAGCAGCTTTAACACACCGACACAGCAATACCCAAAACCAACTTCACTTCTGGGAGGAAAAGTAGTGAGTACAGAAAGTGTCCAGACACCCTACACATTATCCACCGGTTTGTGGTGTGATGTTTCCTTCACACACCTCCTAGATTCCCACTGAGATGTCTCATGGATGGCCAAAGTAAGGACATGAAGCCATCAACCAATGGATGGATTGACCAAATAAGGGATCAATCAATGGTCCACTCAGGGAATTCCAGCAATTAGGCATAGACAGACACACATCGCGACCTGAGGTTGTTTCAATTATGAACTTAGCAATAGGTCAAATCTGATTTTGTTCCTTATTTACAATAAAACCGCTAAAATGTCTTCTGTGTCAATCGGAGTGCAGGCCTTTTTTTTTACGTTCAAGGCTGAATGTACATCGTTAAGTGTGTGGAGATGAGAGGGTCTGAATGCTTTCTGTTCCCACGCTTACCCACACTGAGAATCATTCACATTTTTGAGGAGCAGCAGTGGTTCATCTGTCCACTGTGAAGCCTCACAGCAGCCGTGTTGATCTGAACACATTATGATATGATTGAAAGCAAATGAGAGAGAGTAGAGTAACTTCTGCTTTTGTCAGGATACTGATACACTAAAACAAAATCCAAGTTCCTGATCATTTTCATCTCAAATAATAGGCGATTTTCTACACTGACTGTTTCAGGCTGAGAACTACCAATAACATCTAAATACTGAGAATGAAATGCATAGGTGAGTTGGAAACCATTCAGTGTGTGAATTAGCAAATAGTTTTGGATGACAAATCATGCCCGTTGGTGTTTATCGGCAGAAGCACTGAGAGAGAAAAAAAAAACTGCAGTTGATTGTGACAACAAACCGATGTGTGAATACTGACAACGCCTCGTTCGAAAAGTCTCTGGCCCTCTCAAGCCGAGAGGGAAGCGATGTCAGGTCAGATCAGCGCTGCCTGGAGCTGCGTGGACTTCTGTCTCTGCTCCTGCTCGGCCTCCGGTAGCGCCGCCCGTTGTTGCTACGGCGACTCCTGTCTCCGCTCCGCTCGCTGCTCCTGGAGCTGGACGGGCTGGATCTATGGCGGCTGCTGTGCCTGTGGCTCCTCCCGCTCCTCCTCCTGCTGTAGCTCCTCCCGCTGCTGCTCCTGCTGCGGTCCCGGCTGGAGGCGGAGCGGCTGTGCCTCCACCTCCGGCCGTCGTGGTGGCTGTTGCTCCTCTTGCGTCGGGCGCTGGAGCTCCGGCGCCGGCTGCTGTTCCTCCCGTAGCTGTGCGAGCGCCTTCTACGTCTCTCGCGGCTACACGAGCTCCTGTCCCTGATGGCGTCTCGGGCCTCCGCTTCTTCTCGGCCGCGCCTGCCGCGGCTCTCGTCCACGCACTCCCCCTTCCGCCGATCTCTGCTTTTCTTCCTGCCCTCCTTCTCCCTCCCTCTCTCCGCCGCTGGCCTGTCTTTCCCTGAGGCCGGCAGGTACGAGCCCGACCTGGACGCCCGCCTCTCTTTGCCGTCCACCTCCCTCGCCACGTCCTCGCGACCGAGGACCGCCGGCGCCACGTGGTTGCCCCGCTCGAAGATCTGCTCGGCCAGGTCCGGCTCGGCCTCGGACTTGGAGATGGCGCCGCTGTTTTTCTTGAGCAGGTTCTCCAGCAGCTTCTCCCTCAGCTCCTTCTCTTTGCGCTGCAGCTCCAGCGCCCGCTCCTTCTCTACCTCCACTTTGCGGAGCTCCTCTTCCTGCTTGCGTCGGCAGTCCTCCACCTGCTTCAGCCGGGCCATCTCCTCCTTCTGCCGCTCCTGCTCCAGCCTCTCTTGCTCTGCGCGCTCTGCCCGCTCCTTCTCCTGCTGCTGCTGCCTCTGTGCCTGGGGACGGAGAGGAAACGGGAAGATGAACGACGGAGCAAAATTCTCTTTCCTCATTTTCCCTCCTCCGTCCGCGTACCTTGATCCGGGCTAGCAGCTCAGCGACGAGCCGTATGGACTCTAGGTTGCGCTGTGCTAGCAGCAGCCTCCTCTCCTCCATGGCGATCTTCATCTGCAGCTTCTTCTGCTCCTCCTCCTGTCGTCGCTTGGCCCTCCGCAGGTTCTTCCTCTCCTCCCTCTCCCTCAGCTTCTGCTCTCGCTTCCGCAGCCTCTCCTCCTTCCTCCGCTCTCGTTCCTCCTCTTCCTGCTCCTTCTGCCTCCTGCGGAAATGAGCGACACGTGTGAGCGCATTTTAGCCTTTCCACCCTGCGGTCACTTCTTTCTCTAATCACTCCACATACCTCTCCTCCTCTTTGCGCCGTTCTTCCTCCTCCTTCGCCCTCCTCTTCTGCTCTTCCCTTTGTCTTTCCAGCTCCTGAAGTTTCTGCCTTTCCAGGCTGCGCTTCTTGAGGGCGTTCTCGCTCAAATGCTTGCTGGTGTCAAAGGTCACCTGAGGGTAAACACAAACTCATGACGCCTTCAAGTGCGGCTGAGTCCCACTGATGTCAAATACTGAATTCCACCAACACGATCAGCTCATTGGCCTCGAGTACCACCAACATCTCTTCTTCTATTACTGAGAATTAGGGATGTTTTAGGGCTTTTTTGCCGATATCCAATATGCCGATATTGTCCAACTCTCAATTTACCGATACCGATAACAGCCGATTCCGATATGTGCGCCGGTAAACGCTTCAGGAGCGCATAGGCACTATTTCAGTGTAACGCAAGCATTATCGTATTTTTATCGGTTTTTATTTTATTATTTTTTATTGTTATCATTATTATTATTTATTATTTCATTTTATTTTATTTTTATATTATATAAATAAAATAAAATATTTTATTAAAATATTTTATTATATTACCGATATTATCGGCCCGATATTGGCATAAAAATGTAATATCGGTAATAAATGTAATAAATGTAATATCGGTATCGGAATTTTTTGCTTTAAAACCTATAAAATAAAAATACAACAATGCTTGCGTTACACTGAAATAGTGCCTATGCGCTCCTGAAGCGTTTACCGGCGCACATATCGGTATCGGCTGTTATCGGTATCGGTAAATTGAGAGTTGGACAATATCGGCAAAAAAGCCAATATCGGACATCCCTAATAATTTCCAATCACAGCTTAAAACATCCACGCACATCTCTGTGGATATGATTCCTCAAACTGCAATGAATTGCTGGATTGGAAACAAAAGCAAGATTAATGTACCGGGTTTTCCTCATTTTGTGCCAGCAAATTATGTGTCTGGCTCCAACCATCACAACACTTTGTTCAAGAATTTGGTTGGGATTGAAAATACTTTAATTTGTGTAATGGCGTTATTAAGCCGCTGGCCTGACTCGACTGTTTTAGCAGGTCTCCGTGCTGCTCTGAGCTTCCTCTCCTACCTCCCGCCCCCAATTACATCTTATGGCCGACGCGGTGCTGTGAGGATTATGGGCCTCCCTCTTTTCCCTCATCATCTGGGAGCAATCAAGCAGGATCCAGTCTCATTTTGTTGAGAGGTCTTAAAGCTTTTTCCCCGACAGCGAAGCCGGTCTTCTCCCAGCCCCGCCCTGTTGTGTCCACATGTCCGCCTCACACTCTTGCACCAGCAGATGGGTGTGAGTTGAAGGGAAGGTGTGCGAGTGTGCGTACCTTGATGTTACACGCCACCGCTTTCCCGTCCTCGCCCTTCAGCATCAGCTTCATGCCCCGCAGGGTGTCCATGGCCTTGGTGAAGCCGCAGTACTCCTGGTACTGGACGTAGGCCTCGAAGTTCAGGTGGCCACCAAAGCTGAAGGTGTTGAAGTTCTTGTCCATCATCTCCTCCCGGTACGGGTCCAGCATGGGGATGTCCGTGTTTCGCACCTGGAAAGAGGAAAAGGGTTGAACTCTGAGCTCCTAAGTCAGTCTGCTCGTAACTCAAATGATATTTTGATTCAAAATAACTTGAATAGTTTTAATCCGCTGCTGGTGCTTGTGCCTCAAAAAGCTTGTATGTTGAGTTGCTTGTATGTCAAGGTACTACTGTATCTAGCAATACAGAGATGAACTCACCTGGCCGAAGCACTGGAAGACAGCCGTGAGGATGTCTTCAGAGGGACGGTCAGGAAACTGGCTGTCCTTCTGGCTGAACCAGCGACAGGGGAGCCCCTCCAGGTGGATGGTGTCGGGTCTCTCGCCGGGAAGTGTCTCATTCATGTCCATGGCATCGCGAAAAAACGAGTCCCAGTCATGTCGTGTGGGAAAGTCCACCTTGTTCTCAACTGCGCGCACCTGGAGGTGGGAAAAACACAACACACTGAAGGTCTGACTCAACACATCGCTAACAATATGGCAACAAAGTCAGACTCCCCAGCGTACCTTCAACACATCTGTGAAGCCGCTGAGTTTGATGGTCTTTCCATCCAGACGGCTCAGCAGGCTCTTGACCACCGCCTTGTTCTCCACCTCGCCCTCAAAGCGGATGAACTCCATGGTGCTCTTGGAGATGCGCAAGGCCGAGAACTGGTCGGGAGCCACCATGGCCTTCACCCTCTCCATCACCTCCCAGTTGGAGATGCTCTTGCCCGGCAACTTGAGCTGCGGCAGCGCCACGCTGACCGTCATCTTGGCGATCGGCTTGAGGTAGAGACCGTGCTCGGCGGAGAGGCAGACGGCCTCCGTGATGTCATGGACGATGGTCGTCATGGTAACAGGTGGGCAGAGAGTCTGAGAAACCAAAGGTAGCAGCATTAGGATATAGTTATCTTATCTTACCATATTGTATAAATTCATTCCAGAAACAGTGGGAATAACCTGAGACAACCAGCATCACAGTCTGTTTACTAACAAGAAAGGAAGGGAAATAACTCAGAACTCAGATTCTGTATATCACTCTTCTACGTATGTCCATTCGTCTTGTGTTTTCCTCAGACTAACAGCGCCCCCCACAGAGCGGCTTTGTGTCTCCTCAAACACAGAGAGAAGGAGAGAACGACCCTCCAGGCAGGGTCGGTTTCAACGAGCATTCTTACTTTCATTGTTATGGTCACGGAGACTCGTACAAAATGAAACGGAGTTGATAATCGTGGGCACCGGCTTCCCAATCACATGGATCTCACAAATTACGACCCACGGCAAAATGATAACTCACTTTCAATCCTGACAAAGTTGCATATGTGTACATTGCTTTGCGTCTAGTTGGTATTTACAGGTATTCATCCAAATTTGGGAACATTCTTTAGGTAATACAACGAATGTTAATGCCACCGCCGGTTAGTTAGCTACCGGCTAACCACCCTGAAGTCTGCCTCATCTAACAACTTGGACTATAAACACCCCTCTTCACGCTATGCACTTGGCCAAGACACGCCCTTTTATATCTCAAGGAAAACCACCATTTACCTACCATTGGTCGGCCATGGCGCTAGCACAATATACGTGTGAAGTTGGTTTCTGAAGGTGTTGCAGCAGCAACTTCAAACATCCACTAGTGGCAAAAACCACTTCCGGTTTTTCTTCTTCTACACCCAGTGGGTTTGCTGTAGCCCGCGTAGAGCTCAATCTCGCCCCCCTCAAGCGATGCAGCGAACTACATGCCGGGTGTACCTCTCGGCTCCAAGTGAGGTGTAAAATGAAACCTTAACTTTTAATTAAATTATTTTCATCCTTGCAATAAGTTGCGTCTACAGCCATAGGACTAGCCGCTAATGCATTGAGAATTAAGGCTAGCGTTCAGACATTGTTAATTCAGTAATCTACTCTTTCGTCCTCGAAATGTTGAAGACTGAAATGTGGGATAACTTCCTCAATTCATCAATTTATTGACCGTTATACCTTTTACCTGTTCCCATTTTGTCCCTTCGAGAAGTGATAGATAATTTCCCTTTTGATCATTACAGTACACTGTATCTCAGTGTTCAGATAGAAGTGGTAGTGGAAGTAGAAGTGTGCACGGTTTTGATATCTATCTATCTATCTATCTATCTATCTATCTAGTCATCATGCCATTTTGTGATATGAAATACTGTATGAAACAGAACAACAAAACAATCGAAATCCCTACATAAATCACCTTTCAAACTATATCAGTTGACTTTTGCTCCAGGGGGAGATAAAGTTTTCTACAAGCCAAATTATCCAATTTACAGCTTTGTTTTTGTTCTCCTGGGTCCGTCAGTTTGGGGGGTATGTAGCAAAGTCCTCATTGCTGGGGCAACAGTTTAGAGAGGTGCAAGGAATGGGGGACGTGGACAGAGAGGACATGTTTTGCCGCAACCGCGGAAGCCCGTGGCAGAGAAGTTGGCACGCTGTCCCTGAAACGACGGCAGAGGCTTTTACATAATAGGAATTACCCCCTCCGCTGTGCATGTAGGTCAGTCCCTGCTCCGTCCCGTTGAACAGTCACACCACCTCAGGCTGTGACCCAGACCCGGTAAAGACCTCATCCCTGTACTGACCTCCATAAATAACTATTCAATAATTGTCGATGGGTGTCGGCCATCTGCGGGGATCAATGGAGACCTCAACCGCAGACTATGAATACCTGAGAAGCAGTGACATCATGCTTCCCCGACCTCTTGAGGGTTCGTGTCCCTTTTTGTGTGTGCTGGGATGTTGGTTGTTGAGCGAACAGCGGGTGCTGTGTTTCATTGACAGCTTGTGGATGGGAAGCGGTGGATATAAACGGGGGGTTGGAGGGGCTCAGGGGTGCCACATCATCAATTATTCAGCACCACCAGGCAGGCACAATTGCTCCGTGTTAGTCAGCAGTGAGAACATCAGATCGGGTTCTTCATCTGAGAACTTTGGGCCAGAACTGTTGCCATTGCTCGCAACTGGTATTTCATATCTAACGGTGAATTTCTTAACCATAATTCCCTTGAGCAATGGATCAATGAGGTACAGCACCTACCATTTAGCCGTGTTTACCATTTAGCCAAGCATCAGCCTCAAACCTGTATAACCAACAGTTATTGCTTTATTTCAATATTCAAGGATGAGAGAGGGGAAACACGATGGCTCGTAAACAGTGTTTTCACAGACAGAGACGCACGATGACAGTCCGGGTGCGACAACAAACAGCATTTACATCTCCCCTGCCTGCCTGCCTGCTGGCACAGCCTGGCAGAGGTGACAGTAAACACCTGTAAGCACTTCACATTACTACATCACAAATGTCAGCGTTACAAGTACGGACGGGACGCGTTACAGCTCCGGAGAGTGACGGCACATTCATGGAACACTGGGCTTATGCGATGTAGGGGGTCACATATTTGGGGGGAAACAGTCAGAAAGCTGTCATCGGGCTCCTCAGCTAAACATGTACTTGCTTTTAACGACATGAAAAAAAAGTCTGTTAACATGCAAGGTCTTGAATAATTCAGGGGTCCAATCTTATCTTCTTATGAGAAGTTCCATCAGTGTCATTTAATATCTGTATACAGTTTGATTGCATATTCATGGTAGAGATGACGAGTGCTACACTTGATGTCTACTTCAAGATTCCATTTCATGCATCTACCTGTGGACTTTTGTAGTTGTATGATTTTGTAACAGCTGTATGATGTACGCAGGTTTTCCAGCATGTGACAACAGAGGCGTGTACAGACCTGTGCTCAAGATAATCTTAAGGTCAACAGAGATGTTAACCAGCACAAAATGCCAATAAACACAAGCCTAGAGAGGATTTGAGGTACTTTGTAACATCGGTACTTATGTGCTCCACTTGTGTGAATGAACAAAGGTAGCAAAATATTCCTAAACCAGTGACATTGAAAAGTTACTCACAAATTTCTGTGTAAATGTGTTACCATGTGAAACAGGAAAAAAAAACTTGTGCTGTTGTGCTTGTCTTCGTATGTAAAACTGTAAGAACGTGAAGCTTCAGTGTCGCCAGTCTTCTCTGTAACATGATCGGCGTTATTGATCAGCATTACCGACACGATGGGCCGCAGTTGGAGCGCTTCCGTCCCCTGACCACCTTCGCCATCTCCAAAGTGACAAGTGCAAATGTGAGTGTAGACGGTTATTCAGGTCAAAGTTCAGACGCCTGACAGCTACGGATGATAAATAAAAAGATGAGTCACTGACATGACATCGATTGAGGAAGGGAACATTGTCAGCACCACTGGCAGAGTGACGTCTACATGAACAGAGCAGCGACTAGAAATATAAAACCAACATTTTCCAACAGAAAAACTGGTTCTGGGAAAGTTGTGTGCAATCAAACCTGTGTGCTATCTCCCTTAAAAGTGAATGCCCAGGTCGATGATCCAACCTACTGCTTGTTTACTTACAATTAGTAACTTGTGTTAAAGGCTTAGGGCGAAATGTATAGACACAGATGTACAGAAAGTAATGGAGAATAGTCTTAAGAGAAACAATGTACATTGGCAGTTCAGTGCCAGTTGGACCTCTGTGAATTGTATTGAGGTGCATATGCTGGTTAAATCATCCCTTAAAAAACACGTCAATGAATGATTTTAGGTAGTAATGATTTGACTTAGCTTATAAAAGGTGGCTAAACTGGAGATCAGAATATGGACAAAGTTGTTGAGATGTTTTCGCCCGCAGGTCTGCGAGTTCTCAACTTCATCCGAACAGGTTGGACAGCGGCCGTGTTCGGAGGGGGCTGCAGTGGAGCTCCTCCCCTCTCCCCACTTCCCCGGAGTCCCTGAAGGAGGCGCTGTGGATGATCTGCGCCCGGTGGCGTCCGCGGTGCAGCCGGGCGTTCAGTCGGCTCAGCGACGACTTCCTCTGCATTCCCCCCTTGGTCTTGACGCCGCCGACCTCCTCCCCCGTCTCGTTCGGGGGGTTGAGGAGCCTCAGCGGGTTGAGGTTGGTCTGGAGGACTTTGGGGAGCCTCCAGCGCCCGATGCCGCCGAAGCCACCGCCGCCGCCTCCTCCGTCAGCGTTTTCGCCGTCCGACTCCGTGCTAGGGGAGGTGATGCCCGTCTCCCTCTGCAGGTCGGCGGCCAGCGGCCGGGGCAGGTACTGGATGGCCCTCCTGCCGCTGTAGTCCCGGGCTTCTACGTCGGCGTCCCAGTCGGACACCAAGACACGAACCACCTGTGAATGGCCAAGAAAATTAGTCAGGACAGATTTTTAGTAAGATATCTCACCTCTGCTAAGTTCTATCTGATATTGCCACCAACCTGTACGTGTCCGTGCATGGCAGCCAGGTGCAGAGGTGTGTATCCGGCGCTGGATCTCACGTTCACATTCACGGGTACTCCATTGTCCTTGGCGAACCCAAGCAGCTGGGACAGCAGCTCGGTTTTGCCCTGCTTGGCCGCCCAGTGGAGGCAGGTGAAGCCGGTCACAAAGTCTTTCTTGGAGACCAGGCTGGGCTCCACGGCCAGGAGGGCCTGCAGGCTCTCCCACAGCCCGTCCGAGGCGCACAGCATCCACTCGTGCTCCAACGGGTCAAGCGTCACCGAGGCACAGTCCTCGTCGGTGGCCGAGGAGGACAGGAGGGACGAGGAGTCGCCATCGCTCCTCATGGAGTCTCTGAGACGGGAGGTGCGGTTGATAAGAGACCTTCGCACCTGATGAAGACAGTTGATGGCGTTATTCTAGACAGAGTATTTTTTTGTTTCTCTGCAATCCTAACATGGAGATGCTTCACCTGAGGGGAGCTGCTCATCATCAGCTCGATGAAGTTCCTGCGGCTCCCCTTGGGTGTGTTGATGTCCCCGATGGGGTCCAGGCCTTCCCAGGCGCTGTCTTCAGACAAACCGCTGGTCAGCATGGCACGCTGGGACCCTCTGGACACCCTGCGCGCCCCCCTCACCTGGCCGTGAGACACCCCGGGGTGAGCCTGGTCCAGGTCGGCCGACCCGATGGCCGGCGCAGACTCCCGTCTCCTCCTCTCCCTCAGCTTCACCTCTCCTCCCGAGGAGCAAGGGAGGGTTGCTGCGCTGGCCTCGCCGGGAGCTGGGCCGCGCTGCTCGTTGCCGTTTGAGCGTTTGTCATTGTCCCGGTTGGCAGTGGGTGAGCAGTCTACTCCTAGGGGGGATTCAAGATTCAAAGCTTTATTGACACATGTACAGGAAAGAAATAAGTTTTCCTGCACAATGAAATTCTTACTTTGCTGCCTTGCACGACATGCCACAAGTATAAAAAAACAGTAATGATAGATAGATAGATAGATAGATAGATAGATAGATAGATAGATAGATTCTCTGAAAATCACTCTGTGCATATCAAAACGCATATCATAGTTTGACATACATGTCAAATGTGCAAATCAAAACTATTGTGAAACAAAATAAAGTAAAGTAAAATGGATACCAAGTAGTGTTTAGGATTAGGTGTTGTTGTTTTTGGTTTGTTTACTGAATGGCATCGGGTTTTTTGGGAGGTCAGGGTGTCACTTCACTAAGTAGATGACATTACTTAAGTGTCTTTAGTCTAAATGCTGTGGAAATTAACACTGGTTCATACTGAAGTAGGATCTAAACATTGATATACAGTACAACTGCAACCCGAATTTTCATTAAAAAAATAATGTAAACGAGTGTAAAAGCAAGTCTGGCCATGATGAGACTGAGGTTGTTTGCAATTGTCATCCACGAGACAAACTCCGAAACTACAGCAAGACACGGTGCTACAAGTTAACCGTAATTGAATTAGTTGCCTATTTGATTGGGGCTACACCTGTTGTCTTGTGTGATTATGCCTTCGCGTTGAGCGCGTTGTTGACCCCAAACGTCACACACACTGGCAAAAGAGCGGAGAAAAGTGAAATAATATGTTGACCACACACACCGAACCACGAGAAATAGCGGTTAAACTCATAAAATGGCATTGTTTTGCCTTACCTGTTGTGTCTCCATTGTGGGGATTCCCGTTGACACAGCTGCTCGCCGCGTCTGTTATATTGCCGTTGCACTCAACGTGCTGTGCACCTGAACGCATCGTCGAGCCTTCCTTCAAATACACGAATTTCTCCCCGTCCTCCAGATTCACCGATGCCACGGCGTCGACGATCCGCTTCAGGGCCTCTAGCTCCGGCGCCTCCTCCGATGGATCCCGTCCCCCGCGCTGCGATAGGACATGATCGATCAGCTCCATCTGCTGGACCCTCCCTCCCTTCTCCATCAGGAACTCGAGCACGGATTGCTCCGTGCGCGGAGACGCCATCATTTACGGGGGGCAGACGACGCGAAAAATAATAAAATAATCAAAACAGGCAGTTTCACTCCGGTTCCGCGGCCATGCTGTGTTCATTGACTGAGGCCTGGCCTGTCGCGATGGATGACAGCATCTTCCTCTTCATCCATGGCGCTCCCCCTCCTCTCCTCCGTGGGAGAGGCCAGTGTCCGTGTATCGCAGACAGGGGTCGCACATCACTGCAGAAGCCAAACAAACCCCTCGCCGGTGCTGCGTTGACTTTCAGTTTGTAAATATGAGATTTCAATGGATGGACATTGGGAGAAGAAAGAATAGAATTTGGGAAATGCCCCAAAGAGGCATAAACAAAAAAACTGTTATTTGAGCACCTTACTCAATATAGTTGGAGCTATGAAACTGTCTATGCGTTACAATATATGGCACGGAGCTTTTTGGTATCAGAGGGAGTGCCTCTCTGGTGTAGACTCAATTGGGTTCCCTACTTCTAAACCGCACTTGAATGCATCACGGGTGCATCTGGGAAATCTAAGTCGCGCCGTACCATTATTGGAGGAGGGGGGGATTTCCATCATAAGATAACTCAGCCCAAAATACAGCGATATGCACGATATTTTACGGTCGTGCATATGTTTTACTACCATGTACCACAATAATTTCAACAAAAAACACGAATAAATGGCATTTTTGGTGGTAAGGGATAAACCATTAAGCATCCGTCCTCACCTCATTCTTGGCCCCTTTTCGTTGGTTCCGTCTGTCCAGTTGTCGATAGCCCACAGTGGGACTGTTCACACTTACATTTTGAAAGTTATCTTTCTGTACTTTCTTCCCGACCCCAAACAGGAATTTAAGGAAGTTTTAGAACTGTCACCATGGCTTCCTCTGACATTGCTCGGCAGCCGGTTAGTATCTCAGTTCGTTTGGTTAAGGACATTCTTGATACTTAAAAAGGGAGTGTCCGGCTACCACTAAGTTAGCAGCCGTTAGCATCCACCTCCTCTCATACATACCGAAAACGTAATTAATGTATCACACAATTGTTGTTCAGTGCGATGACTAGTGAAGAAAGAACGATTTTATCCTTTCATCAATTTATTCTAAATTCACAGCACGCGAAGTCGAGGCTAAGTTACCGGTATAGCTTCTCGAAACTTCAGCACAAAGTACGGTGGGCAGTCGCGGCTTCAAAAGCGCTCCCGGGCACTTAATCATTGAGACAAATGTTACTGTTTTGAGTATCAGTTGGTGGCTTCTAACGATTTTTTAAGAAGCAGTGGATATGGTTAAACGTAACGTAATGTAAAGCGAGATTCCTCCTGCCGTCTTTGAGCCGTAGGATTTTGAATGAGGAATGAGGCGTTCAGGGACCCGACTGGAGCAAAGTGCAACTTCCCGTACACTGAGATGTAACATCGTATTTTGACAGTTTCTCTCCTTGTTAACTATCAAATTCAGCGAGTCATCATTAATAATAATATATTCAATATTAAGAAAGTGATGATAAACAACAACAAAATTATACTTACACTGTATCAATCCTACAGGGAATCTAAGCCTGGTCCCCCCCGACCTGTACAGTTAAAAATGTTAGCAATGTTAAGAGGAAAGTCATTATACATCTTAGCATATCAACTAACTCTGACAGATTTTTTCCAGCCAGTCTGATTGTATGTGCATTTGTGGTTGGCTGGGGAATGACTTTGTGCTCTCTCCCTGGGCAGGATAACGGCATGCGGCCTCTGTCCCTGGCCGGCCACGTGGGCTTTGACAGCCTTCCAGATCAGCTGGTCAACAAATCTATTTGCCAAGGCTTCTGCTTCAACATCCTTTGCATTGGTATGTGACACACATTCTTTGTCAAACCGTCCTCTCCAAACTGCATTCCTAGAGGGGGGTCACCACCTCTTCTGAACCTCTTCAATTTCATTTAATTTCATTTGTATCGCACCAAATTATTGACAATTAGAGGGCACTAAATGTGTAAATGGCGCTGGAGAAAGTCCAGAATTTTACAAGAGAAATATTGAACAAACACCCATAAACTCAACCCACTTGTGTATCTGAGCAGTCGTGAAATTTTAAGTTTCCAGTGGGCTGAGCCTATGTGTGTTTGAACAGACCCTCTTGTGTCTGGTGTAATGAAGTGAACGAGCTGCTGACCTCATGGTTTTTTTCCCCTCACTTTCTCCAATAATTCGCCTCTTTTCACCTCTGTCTGGACGCCTCTGTGTTTATGTTTAATTGCCTGCAGTCTGAGTTTTACGTGTCCCTAAACGTTACATCATCGCGTAGGTGAGACGGGCATCGGAAAGTCCACTCTGATGGACACCCTCTTCAACACCAACTTTGAGAACTTTGAGTCGTCACACTTTGAGCCTCAGGTGAAGCTCCGGGCGCAAACCTACGACCTGCAGGAGAGCAACGTCCGCCTGCGCCTCACCGTGGTCAACACGGTGGGCTTTGGGGACCAGATGAACAAACAGGAGAGGTGAGAAGGGGGGAGCGCGTCCCTCAGAGGGTCGGCTGCGCCCTTCAGCTTCGTCTCTGACCGTCTCTCTCTCTCGTTGGTCTCTCTCGCCCAGCTACCAGCCGGTGGTGGACTACATCGACAAGCAGTTTGAGAGCTACCTGCAGGAGGAGCTGAAAATCAAGCGCTCCCTCCACAACTACCACGACTCGCGAGTCCACGCCTGCCTCTACTTCATCTCCCCCTCGGGACATTCGCTCAAATCGCTGGACCTGGTCACCATGAAGAAACTGGACAGCAAGGTAGGAGGGCCAGAACCTGCTTGTCAGAGAGGGAGAGCGGGTTCACCAGTCGGCCATTAATATCAGTGCTGTTGTTCTCATGGCAGATACTGGATTTTCCAGAGTATAAGTCGCACCTTTTTCATAGTTTTGCCGGGGCTGTGATTTATAAGGGAAATACTAAAAATGCATAATGTCATCTGTCCGTTATTGTGACACTGACAACTGCTGGATGGCACCAGTCTGGTACCACAAAAATTTCAACATTACGGTAATTTCAGCTTCATCTCCCTCCGTAGTTGTCGCAGTTGTTTAGAAGTGACACAGAGGATGAAGAATTCAATGGATTTGGTGATTTGGAGTGAGATGGAGGGTTTGGTAAACTTGTTAGCTTGTTTTTTATGCTTTAGTTATCTGAATAATTGTTACGTTAACATAGCAGACACGTATTCAGTTGGTTGTCTATGCTTCACATAGCTCAACAACCATCGATGTGTTATGTTAGCGTGCTGCACACCTATTCAGACTATTTTTCCATCAGAATTGCCTTCCCACATGAAATGGTTGTTCCTGGTCTCAGATTTTGTAAAAAAAAAAAAAAAAAAAAATCCAAAAAAAGTCTAATAGTCCAGTGCAACTGAATATGTTTGTTCACTTCATTACTATGCATTTTTTGGCTGGTGCGACTTCTCAGGAGAATACGGTCGACACTTTTCAGTGCGCTGGAGCCGAATTGAAGGTGATAAGTCAGCAAAAACATTTCACTTCAGCCTGTAGTGTTCTTACTCCAGACCAAAACTACAGTAAAGGGTTAACAAGATTTGAATGGTTAACAAGGCTGGGAGGCAGGAGAGAGAGGGAGAGGGGGAGAAAGATAGATAGAGAGAGAGAATGCCGTGTTTGATGCTTGTCAGCGTTGTTTTGATTGTGCCTGTTGGGCTGCTGAGCCTCAAC
>OMPJ01028173.1:0-24123 GCA_900312935.1 Carapus acus
CCTTGAAGATGGATCGAGGCTGGATCTTCCAACATGACAATGATCCGAAGCACACAGCCAGGATAACCAAGGATTGGCTCCGTAAGAAGCATATCAAGGTTCTGGAGTGGCCTAGCCAGTCTCCAGACCTAAACCCAATTGAAAATCTTTGGAGGGAGCTCAAAGTCCGTGTTTCTCAGAGACAGCCCAGAAACCTGGCTGATTTAGAGAAGATCCGTGTGGAGGAATGGGCCCAAATCCCTGCTGCAGTTTGCGCAAACTTGGTTAAAAACTATAGGAAACGTTTGACCTCTGTAATTGCAAACAAAGGCTACTGTACCAAGTATTAACATTGATTTTCACAGGTGTTCAAATACTTATTTGCCACAGTAACACACAAATAAATTATTCAAAAATCATGCATTGTAATTTCCAGATTTTTTTTTTTAGATTATGTCTCTCACAGTGGACATGCACCTCAGATGAAAATTTCAGACCCCTCCATGATTTCTAGGTGGGAGAACTTGCAAATTCACAGGGTGTTCAAATACTTCTTTTCCTCACTGTGTATATATTGTGTTTATATTCTTCTGTATATAGAAACTCTCTTCTTCTTCCTTCTTTTCTTCTCTATCTACTTTCACCGGAATGCAGCACCTTAGTTTCATTACTCAATTCAATTGCTGTAATGACAACAAAAGATTCCTGAAGCAGATGCACAATAATTATCGTACACCTTGCAACACTGTTTGGGATTATTGATGGTACAGAGTACAGAGGGCAAAATTATTGTACAAATACGATAATTATTGTACACTTGGCAACACTGATCCCAGTTTAGTACCGGTAAGATAGTATAGCACTCACCTATTGGGAGCTGTAGCTGTAGATGAGTACAATTGTCATTAGCTGGTCTGACGACAGCTAATCAATGGAATTTTGCTGCTCAGGAGGGTAAGCTGTGGAGGAAAAACTTGAAGCGTTAGAATCATCTGATTGACACAAAGCTGGCCAGCTTGGATGCACAAGCAGATGCACAAGATACCAATACAGGATGCAGGTGCCTGAACTGGTTCAAGAGAGTGCTGGAATAAGTCATTACTGGGGTAAAGAGGCAATTCAGAGAGTCAAAGAGGTTCTCAGTAATAAGTTTCAGCTGTAGCAGCATTTGCCATTAGGAGGGTGGTGAAGTGTGTGACCAGATAGCCGGAAACAGGAAAGGGGTAGCAAGCCAAGACAAAGTGAAGACAGGAAAGGGTGATCCATGACATAGCTTCTCCTCTTTTATGAATGAATCATTGATCCCCTTTTTTGAAAATTACACAATTAAATTTGCGTCATGTCACATGTCACATAGACTTTGAATCCCCAAGTCCACTCTGAGTTTAGGGACAATTTATGTATTCACTTCATTACCATTATTTTCCCTTTTTACAATTATGTCACCATTTTACTGTTGATGTTTTTATTCCTCTGTACGAACCAGGGTGGATCAATGGTGCAGATCCTCTGGCACACAAATCCCAATACCTGCAGGCAGAATTTCTCAAAACCTAACAGGTCATCTGCGTATTGTTTGTCCTTTTGTTTGTCATGAATTGTCACACGATCATGACAAGTCAATTTATGCTTTTTTTTTTTTGATTATTAGACAAGGGATGGACATCTGATTGGCTGCCGTAGGTTGGATCAAGTCTGATCATTTCTGGCAGGAGTTTCTTTGATGATACTGGTTGAACTAATGTTAACTGAACCAGGACAAAGGACATGTGTATTAATGATAGTGAGGCAGGTTAAAGTTTGAGGATGCAGGGAGAAGAAATTATCAGGATATTACCTTAGGTCAACTATCCCAGGCAAAAGGTGCAAAAGGTGGGAAGATGGGCAGGTAGGTTGGCCGATACTTCGTCGATGCTTATTGATTATCATTAATGGTGATTTCAAAGTGAAAAACCTCTGAGCTGGGTCAGTGCATCATGTCTCACTTTTCTCCCCCTACTGTGTCCATTCCACGCTCATGTCAAAGGAGCCTCTGAGCCTCTGTGAGTATTTTTCCGGTGACAAACCTGTAGCAGAATCTGGAGTAATTCTCTAAATAAACAGGAATCTGGACACTTTTGTTTCTTTTGTTGCTCTCATTCTCTCCTTGCTGCCTCATCCCATGAAGGTCTGATTTGTGCTTTCAGCCAATCTGTTTGATTAAGGATGGAAAGAGGCAGGGGTGACATGCAACATCTTGACTCGCCAACATCTTTTTTTACATGTTTTATGTAACATTAATGCACACTGAAACTGTGCTTTAGCTTTTGAATGGTTCCAGTAGAGGTTATTGTATTCACTGGATACATGGTGCTGGTGGATGGGAATGGGATGGGAAAAACGTACCCAAAAATGGACCTGCTTAATCCACATGGAGTCCACGGCCTCATTTATCAACCTTGCGTACGCATATAATTTAGTGGACGTACGCGCTTTCCAGGGCAAAGTGAGGCATTTATCAAATCATACTTGTGCGTACAAACGTATGTACAGTAAATGTACGCACACCTCTGACCATGCGTACGCTCATCTATCCCTACCGTTCCTAGATTACAGGTACACAAACCTGCGCGACATACAAACGAAGCGCTGTTATTGACACTGACTTAGATTTAGACTTGATCTGACCCAATTGGAAGCGTAAGTAAATACGTAGGAACTACTCAAACAATGTTAAGTTGTTCTGTGTTCATTTAATTTACACAGTGGATTTTGTTTTCTGTGAACCATCACTTTGCTGTTCGTGGTGATAGCGGGAGCGTTGCGCAAATGCTCAAGCATGAAGTTTAAAGACAGAACATTGACTGTGGACTGTCTTGCTGTATCAGAGGATTTAGAGAACCGTATTCTGCAGAGACAGCACATTTTCAAAGCACGTGCACATGTTCAGCCAGAGTACAGGGTGACCTCTCAGCAGGTCCTGCCTACCCGAAAACACAGAGATGGATCTATGCCACGATTCACAACTCATGTTGAAGCGGGAGACCAATCACAGTGAAGACATCCCAGTTCACACCCACCTTGTGTTCACTCTCAGATTTTTGACCAACTGAGACATTGCAGCGGGAGATTGGAGACATACTGTATGCGGCATCTGCAGCGACCTTAAGCAGAATCAGCTTTGTTCGAGGCAATAATTTATCCAGCCCCGATTTACATCCAGTTCCTATGCATACGTGACCAACAAGCCAAAATGAAGGATTTCACCCCATCGCTGGCTTTCCAAACAAAGTTGAAGCCATAGATTGCACCCACATTGCAATAAAAGTGCCATCACAGAATGAATTTCGTTTCTTAAACAGGAAAGAGTTTCATTCAGTCAATGCACGAATAACCTGCGATACAAGTGTGTCTGTGTATAAATTTGCTGCCCATAGGAGAAATGCACAATCCTTTTATTCTACAGAGTCATTCAGTGGGCGTGCAGGAGGTCTGTGTCACTGACTTATTTCTACAGGGATTGTTCCTACCATATACAGTATGGTCATTTGAGGGCGTTTCTGCATGCAAATGACCCCAAACATGCAAAAGCTTGGCAGTTATGCACAGGTGACATTTATCATCACCAGTTGCGTACAGGTGAGCTTGCGACCCGCACGATTGTAAATAGAACCCTTTCTACGCACTGCTGGTAAATGAGGCTCCAGGGCTTCTCAGGCCATTCTCAGTGATTTATGGTTGATACAGAGGTGGTCCGGCCAACATTGAGCACATAGACTCACCATGAACCTTGAACACACCATCTTACAAACAGTTAAGTTGCATTGAAGAAGTAGAACAGAGGCTTGTAGTCAGTTACAATCAGTGATGTCAGTCACTTAATAATGCGTTACTCTAATAGGATCACTTTTTTTTGTAACAAGTAATGTAACGTGTTGCTTTCCAAACCAGTAATCAGATTAAAGTTACTTAACCAAGCCACTGTGCGTTACTATTTTTGTCATTTATAGTAAAAATAAGTATTTGCTTTCTTCTTGCATCTCGGGTGAAGAGTGAAGTCATGTTTTCAGCATGAAGGTCACGCACTCACGTCATACAGTATACGTAGGTCTACTGCGCGGCAACACAAACAACAATGGAGAGGCGAGAGAGATGCGCATGTTTGAGCTGGAAATACAATCACTATTTTACGTTTTTGACAGAAAAAGATGGTAATATCAAGGTTCGCACACTCTGTGCTGGTAGCAACAAAAACACAACGTCAAATCTAAAGAAACATTTGGAGTCGCAGCAGTGCACAGTCAAACTTACAGGGCGGCGCAAAACCACAAAGTGGGGAAGAGTTAAAGAGGCTGGTCGGGCAGTATGTTGTAGAGGAAATGCTGCCGTTAAACATCGTTGATTTGCCGAGTTTAAAGCGGTGGTCATTTTTATTTTGAGGCGTCAAGGGTGTTGTCGGCAGCTGCTGAATATAACAAATAAAGTAACTTGTAATCTAACTTATTTACTTTTACAATCAAGTAATCTGTAAAGTAACTAAGTTACTTTTTAAAGGAGTAATCAGTAATTACGGATTTTTAAATGTAATTGTGGCAACACTGGTTACAATTGTACAATTCCGGCCATTGAGATGGTTGTGGCAGACTCCAAAAAGTCTTATGACGTCCAGGAGGATTTTGCGTGACAGGCCTCAATAGATGTAGTATAGGGGCCAACAGTATGGAGAGATTGGGAATGAAGCTGTTGGAATTATTCAACATGCCTACGGAAGCCTTGAGCTCTGCCACTGAAGTGGCCAAACCAATTTGAGGTTTGGATGGTTTAGTGCATTGGAGAGATTGAGCGTATATTTTTGAAAGAGGATGTTAAAGATGAAACTTTCAGGTACAAGGGAAAAGGGAAACAGCAGAGAGGGTTCACAGACATAATGAGCATGGACTTGAGGATGGTTTGCCAGTTTGAAATATGGGGGATAAAACGAGATGGAGGCAGATGATTTGCTTTGGCTACAACTAAAGCACATGTGTCAAACACAAGGCCCACGGGCCAAATGTGCCCCCCCCTACAACATTTTTGTCTGCCTCAGAAATTTTATAGCCTCTTTTTCATACTTTTTCTGGATGACACAATCATAATGGGAGCATAACTATGCCCTGTATCCCCTTAGCAGTGACAAATAAGGTCACAGACCTTATGACAGAGTTTCCTAGAACCATGTTTTGCTGTCTGTCTGGTCAGGATGCTAATTGACTGAGACGAAAGATAACCCCCTTCAGCTGTCTAGCACTTATATAGGTCTTGATCCAAGGGTTAACCATCTGGACAGTCAGCTATAGCCTCAGATTGTTTGTTGTCACGTGCACAAATGTATGAGAGTCATTTCACCCTGAAAAAGGATATACTGTACGTGTTGTAATAACAGACTGCTAGGCCCAGAAGATACAGCGTCTTTACTGTCAGTGTATTTGAACTGTGTGTCTAATTATGGGTGTTACAGAAACTTGGTCTTGGTTTTTTTTTTTTTTTTTTACCCCTTTCTCTTTTGACATGTTGAGATTTTGTCATCCTGTGTCTGTTTTTCAACCATCATGATACTGTCATGGAGGACTGGACATGTCAGTCAGTTGAGAAACAGGATACAGTCTCTGAATTTTTTGAGTTTGTAATGTACCTCGTGAAATAAGAATAAGAAAATAAGGATCACTTAGATCAGTAGTTCTCAACCACTGTGCCACGAACTGGTACCAGGCCAGTGACCATTCCATAACAAGTAACAAAAAAATAGGTAGCAGTATAAAGCAGATGCATTGTAGCATCAGTTGTATTGACTGAGTTCATCCTCAGTTGTAATTCAGTTGTCCATGTGCCTTGTGAATTCAGTAAACCCACAATATCACTCCCACTGATTCTGCATTATAGTGAGCTGGTATTGGTACCTTAATAGTGTCATAACTTGAATAATGCATATATGTGATATTGTAAAATTGTCATATTTCTATAGATTTTTTAACAACACATGAAGCATTACCACACCCCTCAAGCCCTCAAAAGTCTCTAGCATCCATGGAATAAAAATAGTTCGGGGCCACTGATTTAGAGTACAGTCAGTAATGGTAATTGCTGAATCAATGGCATATTCCAATTTTGCCTTACCGAAATGTCGGCACAAAACCCCACATCATTTGACATAAAAACAGCCAGAGTGTACAGTGTGCTGCCATGGTGATGTGATTCCACAAAACAGCTGTGCAGTACAGCAGTCTTAAATTACTGTGACTACATGGACAATGTTGACACCAAAGCAGGATAGATTTCATCACTTACGGTCGTCATATAAATCGGATACATTTGGATAAATATGTAGGTACAGTGTACAGTTTGATCAGCGTGTGACAGTCTGTGGACTGTTACACTTCACATGGCTTTACCTTGGCCTCCAGCATCACCATAAAAAAAAGTTAGCAGTTATCTTGGATCACGGCCTTTCACTGAATGACCACATTGCACAAATGTCAAGAACGGTCTTCTTTCACTTACAAAACACTGCTAAGGTTAGACACATGCTGTCATTGAAAGATGAAAAGATAATCCATGCTTTTGTTACCTCCAGTCTGAATTACTGTAATTCTTTATTAGCAGGCTGTATCAACAAGACACTGGGGCCTCTCCAACTGGTTCAGAATGCTGCAGCACATATACTGACAGGAACAAAGAAAAGAGACCCCATCTCCCCAGTGTTAGCTTCTCTGCACTGGCTGCCCATAAAATCAAGAATAGAATTTTAAATCTTCCCCTCACTTACAAGGCGCTCAATAATCAGGCGCCATCATACCTTTAAGAGCTAATTGTGCCTCATCATCCAAGCAGAGCTCCGCAATCCAAAAATGCAGGGTTACTGGAGATTCCCAAAATCAGTAAAAGTAGAATAGGGGGCAGGGTCTTTAGCTATCAGGCTCCTGTCCTGTGGAACCATCTTCCAGCTCCAGTTCGGGAGGCAGATACCCTCAAAATTTTCAAGAGTGGGCTAAAAACCTTCCTTTGCGATAAAGCTTTTATTTATTGAGTTAGATGACACACTGAGTTTTTCTCTCCTCCTCCTCTTCCTCAGTCTCCTGTCCCTCTCCGCCACACTTGCATCCATCCCCTGCCTGCATCCCTGTCTCGTAAATACGTACATGTTACTTATTGGGCCTCTTTCCCGGAGCCTTTGGTTTGTGCCTTATTGATCTGCAGCTGGCAGCTGGAACACCACCAGTGATGATGGACCTCCAAACAACAAGCTTATAGTTAAAAACTATAAGCTTTAGCAAAACTATGCGGCCAGAACTAGTAGACGCACTGAGCTTTTCTCTCCTCCTCCCAGATCTCCTCACCACCTCACTTGCATCCATTTCTTACCTGCATCCCTGTTTCGTAAATGCATGTTACCAATTGGGCCTCTTCCCTAGAGTTTTGTCTTGTGCTTTGTTAACCCCCAGCCGGCAGCTGGAACACCACGAGTGATGATGGACCTCCAAACATTTGGGTCCTGCTCCTACTGCTGTGCTACCTCTCCCTCTGTCTCTCTCTCCTTCCCCTTCTATTTCAACCTAACCACCTGCAGCCTGGCCTGCTCACAGTTTCTTCCCTTTTATGGAAGGTTCTCCTCACTACTGTTGCTAATGGGGGATCTGTTGAGTATCTGTGTGTCCATCCCATAGACCTTGACTATTTACATGCTGCAGACCACTACCTGCGCCATGCTGTAAAGTCAGTTGAGACAACCTCTGTTATGATTTTGCACCATACAAATTAAATTGGCAAGACTTAACATGACCTTTGTTAAGGATAGATATGTGGGCTGAAACAATAATCACTGTGAGACAGTCTGTTTATGTTTATGTCAAGTTTATGTTTTCCTAAAGTTGATGATCCAGCGCCAACGGAAATTTAGTGTATATTTATCCTGTACATTCATTCATTCATTCATTCATTCATTCATATGATGCTGCCTCATGAAAATTACATACAAATGAGTGGCACAGAGGTATTGTCTCCTTGCAGGTGTGCCATTTCATTCCACAGATTCAAGATACTGTGGCCGTGCAATTCCCAAAATTTGCTCAAAATCAATGAGATTTTGACTTGTTCCTTCTGATGTAGGTCACGCCCACAAATTACATACACATATACTGTGAAAACAGCTGGCTTATCTGGCAGTGCTGTCACCCAAAAAAAGAGCAGTATTTTATCCCCATTAGAAATGAAATTTAAAGTACACTTGGATGGCTTGGGTAACTCACTCAAAGGCTCGCCCTGAGGCATGTTAAGTAAAAATTTGTCAGACTTTCAATATAATATGTTAATGCACACCAACTGCACAAATAACAAATACAATTCTCTGCCATCAGTTTCCATGTAAGCGTTTTACACTGGAGTGTGACACAGGTTTTTACTTGCCCAACAAAATTTTTATCAAAACATTCATGAATTTCTCCTGACGTTCACAGCTCCCAGATTGGATGTAATTTTTGGCCATGTCAATGGCAAAGATGTGCAAAGCTTCTGGGGAAACATGTCTTGTCCAGCAGTCCACTCAAAGTGTCCTCACACAAGATGTGTGAAAATCAAGACACACAATGTGTGGGAATTGTGTGTCTTGATTTTCACTGAAGATTCCTGAGACATGTTTTCATTCAGGCTGTCTGCTGCTGACATCATTCTCAACATGCTGACTAGGCAGTGCAAAATCAAAAAAAGTTTAAATTCCAAACACACACACACACACACACACACACACAGGATCATCATTCTCTTTGGAAATTAAGATATATCAGAGCAAATCTGTCCATTGACCCATAAGAATGTGAAACCTCTCACAACATCCACATCTCATTTGTCTTCTTGAACATATTCTATATCTGCGCAATTTTTTCCACCTCCCCACTTTATTTGCTCTCTTGTTAATCTGTCTCTGGCCAGCCCACAGGATGCTGTAGAGTATTTCCTGCCACAAGGGCCACAGGAAAGAGGCCAGGCATAACTGTGTTTGATGTGCCATCTCCTCTAAATTCTTCACATGTGTAATGTGCTGTGTGCAGCTTTTTTGTTGAACAGAAGCACTGGCCTCTTCTTTTCTTTCCAAGGCTCCCACTCCCGCCTTCACACCATTTGCTCTTTTCCCGTTAGAGTCTTGCTAAAACACAGTAACTCTTTTCAGTGTACTCATTGGACTTTTGCAGTTGGTATAGTTCCATATCCCATAGGCACAGAGGATGTATTTCAACTGTTGACATTGCATTTCTTAATGATTTGTCATCAACAAACACTATTGAAATGCAGTTGCGGTACTTTTCGATCCTCCCTTTTGTTCTTTTGTTATCGCAACCCTTTTTTCCTCATGTGTTTAGTCTTTGTATTTTAGAATAAAAGTTCTCTTGTATGTTGGTTTGAATGAACCTGGACCTTGAGCTCAAACTTTGGTGTTTGTATTTTGATATGGCGTATTTTTTCACAATGTGGTCTTTTTTATAATGGGTTTTCAGGCATTGCCCACTAGAATGGTGTAGTATACTAATGGACCTGTGTTTTTAGACAACACAAATGTTGAGTTTGGATGACTGAATTCCATCCCAGATACAGAATTTTGCCAAGGTGTTTTCAGACAGCAATTTTAACTCTTGCTAGAAGACGAAATGATTAGCTAACAGCTATGAAACCCATAAAATGGAAGACTCGTTCAGCAGAGTTTTAGACTTTTATAGAGTTTTTGATAAGTGTTGTTCAATGGCAGAAATGTTTTGATAAAAGATGTTGATGTGGTTTCTCTGCATGGCAGAGCAACACAGAGCAAAATACTGTCACATTGGAGAAACACACTACTGAACCAACCCTCCCTTGTTTGTAAACGAATACATTTTAGGATTTGTTCCCAATCTTGTCCACTTGTCAGCAGCGTACAGATGTCATATGTTCGATAACTGTACATGAAAGAGCTGGGGGCGTTCCTCCATTCTTGCTCTGTATGTTTTGATTTGTCATTGTATTTGATGAGTAGAGTAAATGTCTTTCTTTCCCTTCCCATTGCCAACCAATGTGGTCCTCCTATGACCAATCAAACGTGTCAAACCATGACTTTCCCCTGTGCGTATAAAGCAAGAGAGTCTGGCTTCGATTATTATTGCACTGTGTGTTTGACTTCCGAAAGGCCTCCCCGCCTCATTTGTCCGCCCTCTCGTTGTCCTCTATTTAACATATCTTTTGATATCAAATCACAATGGTTTCCACTGACTTCATGACCAGGACAAATGTTTATATTTGTCTATGTTCATGGAGATGTCCCATAAGTTCTGTTATGCAGAAAATGGCTGTAGAAACTCAAGTCATATTGACGATGATCAAGTGACTCTTCTCATTAGGCTGCAGCTAAAACATAATCTTGAGAGCCTCTGACGCAACTGTGGTTTCATTAATGTGAAAATACCATTTCATGTTAAGAGGGATGATGGGGGTAATGTTGCAAAAGCCAGAATTAATCTAGAGACATATCCCACTCAGGACCATACAGGACTCCTTGTGGATTTACTCTGCCATACACCGTTGATGTATGTGGCTCCAAACACTGTTTAAGGATGTGTTTCACTTATTTGTATGCCAACAAATCCACCTAAACCTTCTGATTCGCCTCTGATGTCTGATTCCCATTGTTTTCTTACAGGTAAACATTAGTATAACATTGCACTCTGGTTAAAGCCTTTTCAATGTGGTCATGTCAGAGAGATACGATATGAAAATTGCTGTTGAGATTTCTGAAACAAGATTTCTTTTGCTGCTGCACATCTGTTTCCATTTTAGCCCTTTTCATACCTCTGAAGTTTACATCAGAATTGTCCAGATCAAATACATTGCATAAACAGAAGATCTCATTTTATATGCAGCAGTGCAGTTTTGATAACCCCCTATAGTTTGTGAATTTGCCACAATGTCCAGAGTATGAGTTGCTCCAGCCAGAAAATTGATGATAATGAAGAAAACATATATATGTTGCACCGGAAAATACACAATTTTTTTTGGACCAATTCATTTTACAAAATGCAAGGCAAGTCACAATAATAACAAAAGAATAGAGAAAAACTGGCTGAATAGGTGCACAGCACGTTTGAGAAACACATTCATGGTTATTCTGCCACATAAAGAACAGACAATGGACTGAATGCGTCTGGTATGTCAACATAATATTTATTCAGATAGCTAAAGCATATAAAACAAGCTATCAAGTTAACCAAACCCATGACCCAAACCCCTCTCTCCAAATTTCTAAATCCGTTAAATTTTTCCTCCCTGCTGTTGCCTCTGAACAACCCTGCGAACGACAGAGGTACTGTAGATGAAGCGCCACTTTTCCTTGTGAGCAAAAGAGGAGGTGGTGCTTACATTACTGTAATGTTGAAATTTGACTGGTGCAGGAATAGTAGATAACTCGTACATAACCCTAGAGTACCATTGCGCAGTTGTCAGTGTGACAGTAACAAACATGTGAAATGATATGTGGAAAGAATTTCACATATGAATCACGTCGTAAGTCGCGTTTAAACCCTCAGCCAAACTATTAAAGACCTATACTGCGGAGAGTACGGTAGGTTTTTCTTCAAACAGAATTGACATGAATGAGCCTTTAAAGGGTTCCATTTGTGTGAATATCTTGCTGTCCAACCCACAGCTAAAGGAATGACGGCCATTGATCTGATAGTAAGCTAGCATTAATAAAAGGAACACAATGACACTCTGTGGTCTTGGTGGAGCTTGTGCATGCAGATAGGCTGTGCAACTGTTTTCTTGATATGCAAGTTGCCATTGTGTGTCGAAGAGAAAGCAGCCAACAAGTTCATCAGACACAGTTTCAACATATGTGATACTGACACAGTCAGTGTTTGTCTTTTTGTGCTGTGAAATAAGAATTGTCTCTGTGCTCGGCATTCTAATTTTGTACTTACACTCAAATTTAATGACATTACACAGCTCCAGTTTTGCTGTTTGCCGTTATTTGTGAAGGCTGAAACACTTTCCCTCGCTTTCCTTTTTTTTTTTTCAGAAGGGCACTCAATCTGGGCATCCTGCGTGACCCAGGTTCAGAGGTAGAGGACCGGCAGTACCAGATTGACCTCCAGTCCATAAATATTGGCACAGCACCATGGGAGCAGCTTAAGCCAGAGAAAGAGGGAATGAAGGGGGATGGAACATCTGAGAATGAGAGAAACTCCCAGAATCCAGCCCTTGAGTGGAACATGGCAAGCAGGTTGAGATTTACTTTTGAATTTATGCAACAAACGTAACTGCTTTAAGCAAGATGAATCAAACTTCAGCTGTTACATTTCACATCAAGTTCATGTTCTCTTATTCCACTTAACTTGCATACAGAGTGGGTAAAATCCTTTGTGAAAGGTTTTGCGTATGATATTCATCATTCATATTTGGATTTCTTTTATGAGATTTCTCTAACATGTTGCAGGCGCTAAATTTTGACCCAGGTTTTTACTCAAAGACGAAAAGAAAACTACTGTAAATGCAAAGCTGCAGTAAAATATGTCTTACTACAACATTCTCTAGATTTAGATAAACACTGTAAAACACAAGTTTAAAAAAAAAAAGAAAAAAACATTATGTACAAAGGCACGCCAACAACAAAGGCAGCTAACGTCACCCGGATCGGCATCACCGGGGCCCCACCCTGGTGCCTGGCCCAGGGTTGGGGCTTGTCAGCAAGCGCCTGGTGGCCGAGCCTCTGCCCATGGGGCTTGGTCGGGCACAGCCCAAAAAGGCAACGTGGGTCTACCCTCCAGTGGACCCACCACCTGCAGAAGGGGCCGGAAGGGGTTGCTGCATCGTGGTATAGGTGGCGATCAATGTGGGGGGCCTCAGCAACCTAAATCGCGGACAGATCGGCTGGCTTTCGGGGAAATGGAACATCACTTCACTATGGGGGAAGGAGCCCGAGCTGGTGAGGGAGGTGGAGCGCTTCTGACTAGAGATAGTCGAGCTCACCTCTATGCACAAGCCTGGGCTCTAGATCCTAACTTCTCGAGAGAGGCTAGACTCTCTTCAACTCTGGAGTTGCCCGTGGGGAGAGGCAGCGAACTGGAGTGGGCTTACTGATAGCCCCCCAGCTCTCCCGTCACATGTCGGAGCTTTCCTCAGTGAACGAGAGCGTTGCGTCCCTGTGCCTTCGGGCAGGGGACAGGTCTCTTACTGTTGTTTTAGCATATGGGTATTACTGCAGTGCAGAGTACCCAGCCTTCTTGGATGATCTCAGGGGATTACTAGATCTTACCCCATCTGGGGTCTCCATTGTTCTACTGGGGGACTTTAACACCTACGTAGGCAATTACAGTAGTGCCTCAAGGGGTGTGATTAGGAGGGACAGCCTCCCTGATCTGAACGCGGTGTTTTGTCGTTGGACTTCTGTGCTAGCCACAGTTTGTCAATAACAAACACCATGTTCGAACATAAGGGTGCTCATCTGTGCATTTGGCACCAGGACACCCGAGGCTGGGAGTCGATGATTGATTTTGTAACCGTACCATCTGACCCAAGGCCGCATGTCTCAGACACTCAGGTGAAGAGGGGGGCTGTGCTGTCAACCGATCACCACCTGGTGGTGAGTTAAATCCGCTGGCAGGGGAGAAAGCCGGACAGACGCGGCAGGCTCATACGTATTGTGAGGGTCTGCCGGGAATGTCTGGCAGAGCGGCAGAGCCCTCCGTCAGAGAGATCTTCAACTCCCACCTCCGGGTGAACTTCAATCATATCCCGAGGAAGGCTGGAGACATAGAGTCCGAGTGGACCATGTTTTCCACCTCCATTGTTGAAGCAGCAGCCTGAAGATGTGGCCATAAGCCAGAGGGTGCCTGTTGCAGCGGCAATCCCAGAACCCTGTGGTGGACACCGGAAGTAAGGGGTGCTGTCGAGCTGAAGAAGGAGGCCTACCAGGCTCACCTGGCCTGTGGGTCCCCTTAGGCAGCTGACAGGTACCGGCAGGCCAAGCGTGCGGCAGCCCAGGCTGTCGCAAAAGCAAAAACTCAGGTCGGGGAGGAGTTCAGGGAGGTGATGGAGAAGGACAATCGGTCGGCCTCGAGGAGGCTCTGGCAAACCGGCCAGCGTCTCAGGATGGGAAAGCAGTGCCTGACTAACACTATTTACAGTGGAGGTGGGCAGCTTCTGACCTCAACTGAGGATGTGGCTGGGTGGTGGTGGGAATACATTGATGATCTCCTCAATCCCACTGACATGTCTCCCACAAAAGGAGCACAGGCTGAGGACTCTGAGGTGGATTCGTTCATCACCCAAGCTGAAGTCACTGAGGTGGTTAAGAAGCTCCACAGTGACAAGGTGCCGGAGATGGACGAGATCTGCCCTGAGTGCTTCAAGTGTCTAGATGTTGCAGGGCTGTCATGGCTGACACGCCTCTGCAAGATCGCATGGCAGTCGGGGACAGTGCCCTTGGACTGGCAAACCGGGGTGGTGGTCTCTCTGTTTATGAAGGGGGACCGGAGGGTGTGTTCCAGTTACAGAGGAATCACACACCTCAGCCTCCTAGGGAAACTCTATTCCAGGGCACTGGAGAGGAGAATCCGGTCAATAGTCGAGGAGGAACAATGCGGATTCCATCCCCAACCACCGGACCAGCTTTACACTCTCAGCAGAGTGCTGGAGGGATCATGGGAGTTTGCCCAACCAGTCCATATGTGCTGTCTGGACTTGGAGAGGGCATTCAACCAGGTCCCTCGCAGTGCTCTGTGGGGGGTGCTCTGGGAGTATGGAGTCCATGGCCCCTTACTAAGGGGTGTGCTGTATCTATACGATCGGAGCAGGAGCTTGGTTCGCATTACCGGCAGTAAGTGTGAGAAGGCCGGGATGAGAAGCGGCACCTCTAAATTTCTAAATCAGGTTCTCGACCGTAAAAAGGTGGTTTGCACCTTCTGGATTGGAGACGAGATCCTGCCACATGTGGAGGAATTGAGATATCTCGGCGTCCTGTTCATGAGTGAGGGTAGAATGGAACGAGAGACTGACAGATGGATCGGTGCAGTGGTGGCAGTGATCCAGTCTGTTGTTGCGAAGAAGGATCTGAGCCGGTAGGCAAAGCTCTCTATTTACTGGTCGATCTACGTCCCTACCCTCACATATGGTCATGAACTTTGGGTCATGACCGAAAGGACAAGATTCCAGGTACAAGCCTCCATCGTGGTGAAGAGGGAGCTGAGCCGGGAGGCAAAGCTGTCTATATACCGGTAAATCTATGACCCTTCCCTCACCAATGGTCATGAACTTTGGGTCATTACTGAAAGAACAAGATCTCAGGTGCGGCCAAAATGAGCTTCCGCTGCAGGGTGGCTGGACGCACCCTACAAGATAGGGTGAGGAGTTCTTTCACCCGGGAGGAGGTCAAAGTAGAGCCGCTCCTCCTCCACATCGAGAGGAGTCAGTTGAGGTGGCTAGGGCATCTTTTCCGAATGCCTCCTGGACGCCTTCCTAGGGAGGTGTTCCGGGCTTGTACCACTGAGAAGAGGCCCTGAGGAAGACCCAGGACATGCTGGCGGGACTATGTCTCCCAGCTGGCCTGGGAATGCCTTGGGTTCCCTCCAGAGGAGCCTAAGGAGGTGTCCGGGGACAGGGAAGTCTGGGCGTCCCTTCTGAGACTGCTGCCCCCGCAACTTTGCCCTGAATAAGCAGTAGAAGATGGATGGATGGATGGATGGATGGCACGCTAAGTGTAGTAAAAAAAAAAAAAAAAAAAAAAAAGAATAACTCAACTATAGTATAATGACTTGAATCGACAGAAAGTAATCTTCCATTGCATCAGTCTGTAGGAGTGGCATGTACTTTTTCTTCGTCTTTCGGATCCCTCCATAGGGAACGCCGCATTAGATCACATGTCTATCCTAGTCTTCATACCCCAAGGGTAATATTTATGAAAACGATTTCTCATGTGCCCCACATTATAGTTACGTGATCATGACTGTAAAGTGGGGCACCTTAAAGTCATTATCACATGTTGTTGTTTTTTAGACTCATAGATTCTGGAGATTGACAGTTCCATATATGGTGCATAGCCCAATTGAGTGCCTGCGACAGCCAGGCGAGGGAGATCTTCTTGCATTACCCACGGTGCCATGAAGAGGCTTGTTTGTACCCAGAATGCAACACAATTGATACATCATGATAAGATATCTCCCAAAAATATTTGTGAATAACGCACAGGATTTCATCTTTTGTTGTGATGATGCATCGTCAAAAACAAGCTATTTAGTCAGATGTGCTACCTATTTTGAAGCACATTTGACTCAGCAGTGATGGATCTGCTTTCTTTATTTGCTGTCTTTCCCGACCCTCTTACATGGGTCCCGATGATGGCTCTAAACATCCTTTGTGCAGAGTCCATCACTCTAGTCAGAGAGGATCACAAACCTCTCTGCCATGACAAGGCAATGGTTATTCAGATAGGACAACTGAAGACTTACAATAGTAACATGTTATAACCCACACTGCATGCACACCAATTTCACAAAGTTTGTGCTCAAAGTCCAAAGTCACATCGGAAGACATTTTCCAACAATAGAAAAGATGACTGAGCCAATGTTTTGTTGGACCTCTCAGATCTAGACTAGATGGTGTTAGCTAACCTGCCAGATATTGTTTTGTATATGGTCCATGAACATCATGCACAAAACTATTCCACACCGTGTTTTGCCGGTGTGGATATCATACTGTATGTAACAACTGATGTCATAGAGGCACCACATGACTGGGATATTGAGCCTCACACCTCCCTTCCCCATACATGAATGAAAGCATGTGTCTGTCTCCCTGCCTAATGGGAGATTAAAAACATTAAATCGCCTCACCAGTCATCTATCCATTTCATCAATTAGTTGCTCGTGAAATATCCAATGATATTGGGGTTGGTTAAATACGGTACTGTACTCAAGGCCATGTAGAAACAACCATTCACAATCTTGGTCAACTACAGTATAAATGGCAGGGGCCGGGCTACTTTTATAATTTCAATAGTAGCAGTGACAATTAACCCCACAATCCGCACTTGTCGATTGTTTTTACCGCGAACAAAGGTTCTCACAAATATGACTTGATCATAGAAACAGACTCTCAGTGTGTCTCAGGGCAGGAATCAATTGCAGGATCAGACACAGGTTTGCTGGGGTTTTTTACTGGTAATTTGATTCTTGGGAGTCTGAAGCAGGGACCACCAACAGGCAGGGTCAAACACAGGTAGGCAGGTACAGTGTAAAAAAAGATCTAAACCTTGGGCAAAAATATATGCCAGAACCTTGCAGGATCAGGAACAGACAGGCAGGTATTCAAACCCATCAATGTCAAAAATAGGCAGGTGCAGAGTCAACGTAAAAGAAGACCTTGAGTAGACACACCGACATGCATGGCATATACAGTATGTGACGACCAGACAAACGCTAAACAAGTCAATAGATCTCAAATACACCACCTAACAAGCCACGATAGAAAACAGGAGTGGTAGTAAATTTGGATGGCAAACTGACCACTCCCAGTCAAGGCTGCTAGACTCCAACACACTGCTTCCTGGACAGAACAAGCGATACAGGTATCAACATAAATGTACAATCAATGAACCAAAATAGGATACAGCTGCTCAGACGCCAGTTGGAAGGCCAAACAGAACCCCTCTCCGGGCAGAGGTCCTGCCATAGACTTTGGCAAAATGGAGAATAAATATCAGAAGCCCTCTGCTTCATGCTGTGGAAATAATCAATGGGTATTCTAAATTGAGACTTGTGAAATGATGTCAGTCATTGAAAAATTTCAAGAAAAACTAAATTTTCAAATGTACAAACAGGGTATTTCTGTATGTCAAAACACTCCATTTTTTTAAGTATTTGTTCTCAAAATCCAGCTTCTCATCCTACCATTTCAAGTATGAAATGCCACAGCAAGTTTGGTCTGTAACAATCAACTTAATGTGTCGCAAATTTGACTGTCTGCTGTGAATTTTAAAATATTGGGCATTCTCGGACAGGAGACAGCAGGAGCGCCGGGCTGTCCTTACACCCATTCTGACAGACTTATCTGTGCGTGTGACTGCTGCTCCTGCCATCATCTTCCACAAGTCTCTGTCCCCTGCCAGCACACAAGCAGAGGTAATTGTACACTCAACTGTTTTTCATTTATCTTGTCAGTGTCCAAAGTTCTGTGATATGGGGAACATCCACAAACTGTTAATCATGATTGTAACAGTTATGCTCATAGTCAGTACAGCAACTCAGATCATTGAATTGATTCATTAGCAGAGGGCTGTAACACACAAAATTTAAACCTTACAACTGATACAGCTGTTTTCTCCTTACATTTCTCCCCAAGACGTCCATTCCTTTTCATACATGACCTTCACGCCAATGTATCTGCTGACAATGTACTGCTGTTTCAAGCCTGTTGAAAAACAGGTTGTTGTGTGTGTTACTGTGAATTAGAGTATGTGAGTAATATCCTGGGACAACAAACACGTTTAGATAACTCAAAGTGACTAATTCAATCAAGTGTGAGAGAGGCAAAGTGTAAATGTTCAAGCCTCAGACTGTCCTCTGAAAGGATCTTGCTCCCCTCTCATTTTTCTTCTCTCCATTAGGAAGTGGTGGTATGCGGCCACTCTCTTGAAGTGAACGTGACCAGCTGTCTGGATTTCTATCTTAGTATTACTCAAGTCCAGCTCCTTCATCAGGTTTTCATTGACAACATTGTAACCATGGATGGATCCGACAGTAGGACTGAGGTATACTGAAACTCAAATCTATCAAAATGGCTTTTTAATGTACAGCCACACTCACATCAGCTTGACAAATTGTCCTTGAAACATTTTCCACTGATGATTCAACATTGAGGACAGATAGGAAGGAAAAGGTAAAGGAGACTGGGATAGCATCAAGAGACCTCTGTTGTCACTGCTGTCTCTTCAAGGATTTATCGATGGGGCAAGTGTGTTTGTGTGTAATAACTACATTATATACAAATGTATTTGTATTCTTATATTATTGTTATATTTGGTGTTAGGTTAAGCAGGTGTGTTCACAACATATGGCAACAATGAAAGATACAGATTATTAATGTGTGCATATTCAAAATCATAATCAAAAAGAGGTACATATGATTTAGGTAGGTAGATAGTTAAATATATCCTTTTAGATCCATTGATTTATCAATCCAGGAAATTTTACAACACAATTTACCTGACTCTTGATTTTACAAAAATGTCATTTACACATGAGGGTGTACACAGAAACTTCATAATTGAAAAGTTTGAACGCCTCCAATCATTTCCTGAGTGGGACTTCATCACGGGTACCAACACAGTGGTCGGAGATTTGCGCTGTTGTTTGGCTCAGAAAGCTTAAGTGGAGCTTAAGTTCTGAACAAAGTTATGACAGAGGAGGTTACAGTAAGGACGTTGACTTCTTGCCCCTAAGCATGTAATGTTCTCTTTTTTTGCCCTGTTTCAACTTAATCTGAATTTCATTCCAGAGTGATGTTGTACATCAATCTGACATATATAGTCGAGAAGTTAGTAAAGGGAAATGGAATTTTTTTTTAGCCTTTTGCCTTTTTTTGGCATAATTTTTTTTCTTATTTCTTAACGTAATAAATAGTTCTTGGTTTGAGAGCAAAATTTCAAAAGTCTTTCTCCAAGCAATATCGTGGCATAGAATTGGAGTATAGTATCATTTAGTTTTTAGCCTTACTACCATGTAGCAGTTCAGTATGATAGTATAGTTTGAAGTTTAAAACTACTGTATTTACACCTCCATCATCGCCATATTCATCTGTGTTTTGGTTAACACATTGGTATTGGTATATGTTGTGGTGATTGCATTGATTTTTGCCCACAAACTGCAACAAAGAGGTCACCATGAAATCAGTCAGCTTGTCGCCTAAATCTGCCCGCCATTCTACATACTGGAGAGCCCTCTGATGGTGTAGGTCAGTATGTCGGCCACTCTTCCTCTCCAAACAGCTTTTTTCACTCCTTTTGTGATATGTCAGTTGCACCTTTACTTCCTGCAAGTACAGTAAACATAAATATCAGCTAATGGCTGTAGTATGTCAACACATACTGATCGGAGAGTGTTTTTGGTAAGGTGAATGCTTTTGATACTGTACAAAGTCGCAAATTTCCAAGATATTTCCCATACAAGCACATGGTGAATAATCAGTAGAAAAAATTACAAATTTCAAGTTTCCCGCACCACTTGACACATTATCAGAATCAGGATTTCAAACACGAGTTATTTGATTAACCTTCTCACTATTATAAGTTATGAATCGAGTATTGAGTCTCGCTGACTCCTCTGTCAGCGTAGGAGACTATGCTGAGTATGTGACTGGGTACATCAGCACATGTGTTGAGAACATCATACCCACCAAAAGAGGCAGGAAGTTCCCCAACCAGAAGCCCTGGGTGAACAGTGATGTACTGAGCTCGCTGCGTGCCTGCTCAGCTACTTTCAGATCTGGAAATGCAGCTGAGTACGAAGCTGCAAAGTACAAGCTGGAGTAGGCCATAAGAGCAGCCAAAAGACAGCACAGAGAGAGGACAGAGGAGTTCTACTCTCATGTTTACCCCAGGAGGATGAGGCAATGCCTGGGTCATATCAGGGATTACAGGACCAGACCCAGAGCCACCAACATCGGCTCCCCAGACAGCCTGCTGGACGGCCTCAATCCGTTCTTTGCGTCCTTTGATATTGTGCAGCTTCAAATACCTGGGGGTCCATGTCAGTGATGACCTCACCTGGACACAGAATACCACACAGGTAGTGAAGAAGGCTCAACAGCGGCTGTACTTCCTGAGGAGGCTGAGGAAATTCGAAATGTCGCCTAAAATCCTCAGCAACTCCTACAGCTGTGTGATTGAGTCTGTCCTCACCACCTCTGTTTGTTACGGCTGCTTGACTGTGAAGGACTGCAAAAGCCTGCAGAGAGTGGTAAAGGCCTAATCAATCAAATCAAATCAATCAATCAGTCAAAGGCGTCTAAGATCACCGGGACTCCATAGCCCTCTCTGCAGAGCATCTACCATCACAGAGTCCATAGAGCGTTGTCCTTCTTCCCTTCTTCTGTGTGTATAACCCCCACTTATTGACTCATGTCAGTAAGTATCAAGTAAGAAATAAGAACGAAATCATTGTCTAGTAGTTTTGCTGTATTTTTCACGCTGTGATTATTACCACAGAATTAGCCATGGTCATTGCCTCATCATCTAACAAACAACAGTGTCATTAACACTTTCACTGTGAGGAGACACACATACACATGCGGACAAAAATGTTGGTATCCCTCTCTTAATGAAAGAAAAACTCACAATGGACACTGAAATTACTTGAAAATGACACAAGTGATAATAAAATAAAAAATTAATGGAAATTTACCAATGAAAAACCGACTAATGAAACAGGCCTGGACAAAAATCATGGTACCCCTAACTTGATATTTTGTTGCTCAATCTTTTGAGGAAATCACTGCAATCAACCGATTTTTGTAACTGTCAATGAGACTGTCAACAGGTATCTCGGCCCACTTCTCATGAGCAAACTGCTCCAGTTGTCTCAGGTTCGAAGGATGCCTTCTCCAGACAGCATGTTTCAGTTTTTTCCACAAATGGATTTCAATAGGATTTAAAACAGGTCTCATGGCAGGCTTCTTCAGAATAGTCTAATGTCTTGCTCTTGGCCCTTCTTGGGTGTTTTTAGCTGTGTGTTTTAGGTCATTATCCTATTGGAAGACCCATGACCTGCAACTGAGACCAAGTTCTCTGACACCAGGCAGCACATTTCTCTCCAGAATGCCTTGATTGTCTTAACATTTTGTTGCACCCTGCACAGATTCAAGACACCTTGTACCAGATGCAGCAAAGAAGCGTCAGAACATAACCGAGCCTCCTCCATTTTTCACAGTGGGGACAGTGTTCTTTTCTTGCTATGCTTCATCTTTGCATCTGTGAACATAGAGCTAATGTGCCTTGCCAAAAAGCTCCAGTTTTGTTTGATCTGTCTCAAGGACAGAAGCTTTGTGGCTCGGCAACATGCATTGTGGCAAATTCCAGTCTCGCTTTTTTGTGATTTGCTTTTAGCAGTGGTGGTCATTTTGGTCATCTCCCGTGAAATCCACTTCGGCTCAAACAACAACGGATGGTGGAATCTGACACTGATGTACCTTGATCTGCGAGTTCACCTTTAATTTCTTTGGAAGTTATTTTGGGCTCTTTGGTTACCATTCGTATTATCAGTCTCTTCATTTTGTCATCAATTTTCCTCCTGCGGCCACATCCAGGAAGGTTGGCTACAGTCCCATGGACCTTAAACTTCTGAATAATATGTGCAACTGTAGTCACGGGAACATCAAGCTGCTGGAATTGATCTTATAAGCTTTACATTAGAAATGCCTGTCTATAATTTTCTCTTTAGTCTCCTGAGACAGCTCTCTCTTTGCTTCCTGTGGTCCATGTTCAATGTGGTACACTCCATGTCACCAAACAGCTCAGTGACTACTTGTCACCCTGAAATTGGGCGGACAGACCGATTACAAGTTTGAAGACACCAATGATGCAATTTAAGGGACACACATGTCCCTTTGGTAAAATTATTTTCAATCTTTTCTAGGGGTACCATCATTCCTGTCCAGGCCTGTTTCATCAGATTGTTTTTTAACTAATTCTATTGAACCACAATTCAAAAGCAATGTCTGATTTTCAGTAAATTTTTATTTGTAAGTACTTTTGTCAGTTTCAAGTTATTTCAGTGTCCATTGCAGGTTTTTCTTTCATTAAGAGAGGGTTACCAACAATTTTGTCCACGTGTGTAAGTATTTGACAGCATTCATCTCCTCCACACAAACATCGTTTCCACGTTGTTCATACGCGCTCTTACCAGATTCTCCCCTACTACTGACATACATCAACTTGGATTTCTCTAAAAATGTTGTTTCAGAGATTTAGATGTCAGGCAACATTTCAGGCTTTTTGGCTGCTGTGTAGATCCCAAACTATGTCAGAGTTGAACTGTTAAAGGAGGAGAGAAAACGTGATTCAAGTTTTCTCATGCAATTCTTTGATCTAACATCAATTCAGTTCAATTCAGTTCAATCTTCAGACCTGCTTTTTCTTGCTTTTCTTGTATCCCCCCCTCCTATTGTCGGTACCTGCACCAATCCTCTTCCTGTCTTCCACTCTCATATAGTATGTGCACACAGTTGGACTTGTGCTTATACAACAGTGTAATATCCTCTGGTGCAAGGGCAGTCTCACTCAGCTTCATCCTAGACCTCATCTTGGGATGATTAGACGCATTGGACAGGACAGGGTTGTAGGAGTAATGGGTTTGGGAAAACTGTCCTGGACAAAAACGTCTTGTGGACCCCTTGCGCTTTATATGCCTCCTTGAGGGACAAAGAGTCTCAGTTTTTTGTTCAACAAGTGATTCATGATGCACAAAAGTAACAATGTGCAATTAAAAATCTGCCTTGAAACACACACAGAACAGTGTGTACACCAGACACAGAAAAAAACGCCTAACCCTAACAGTTAAAGTTATCTTGGTGCAACTTGACGTAGCCAGCAAAAAAGCTTAATTGACGGTTTGAAAATCATTTATCCAATAGTAGAATGTTTGACTGAATATTCTATCTAGTGATCAGTGGAAATATAACAACACTTATTACACGGCTTGTGTGAAAGCTTGGTTCTGATTGGCCGATATTGGTCACGTGAGCGGTCATTATTTTCGTATAATGACCGCTCAACTATCAATAACGGACCGCTGCGAAATCAAAGACTCAGAGTTGAACTTCCTGCATTCATATCAATCCGCGCCAAAGCGTCTAGTTCCACTCCGGATTGTTTACGTACTGTTGCCCGCATCACGCTTCGTCACGGAGCAAACATGAGCAGTTTAAAAATTATTTTCAACATATTTGGGAAGCATGAAACTTTCGATGCGTGGGTAAGTTTGATACGTGTATTTCAAGCTGCGGCGACAAACACACGTCGGAAGAAGTGACAGAAGCGCGAATGTAAAAGCAGAGTACCTGTAGCCGTTACGGCACTATTTTCTCGCGGAGGCGAAAATATCGTAGCCTACACTCATGCAGAAA